>UZAN01042181.1:5377-30866 GCA_900618425.1 Echinostoma caproni
CCTAAATAACTGTATCTCAATTCAATCTCATACTGGTGGAACCATTGGGAGAGTAAAGTTGTTCCAAAGCAGAAACACAAATTTCTAAGGTGGGTAAAGATTGTTTTGATAGAAGAATGAACATACATACAAAAAGGATAATATCTCGCGGGTTGATAGCAGCTAACAATCGACCAGTAAACGCTATTGTATCATTTTATCTGAGGATGAACCACTTGGATCATCATCATCATCCGAATTATAATAATAATAACAATAATAATAATAATAATAATAATCATCGTACAGCGAAATACAGTGAAGCGGACTTCACTGCTCGCTGCCACACTCGCAATGCATACAAGATTAGTGGTAATCTATATGTTGGACAGGGATTGGACTTACTTTGAGGGACGGGGGAAGAAGGAAAGCCACTATGATCAACACGTGGAGTGCGCAATCGAACTCGGCACACCTAGCCTTACAAGCATTCTGGCCTGATAAGAAGGGACAACAAGAACCCCAATGTTGTCGGTTAGCTGACATATCCTTCAATGTGTCCAACCAACCAGTTGCGGGGTCTTTTGGACCCTAACCTGGAAGGCGTGTGACACCTGCTCTACCTTATAGCTCTGTGCATTTCTTCATGCCTCTTCTTTACGTCAACAGTGCATAGTGAATACGATTATTATCAAATAATGTAGATTCGTATTTTTAATGAAAGTAAAAGCATGTGTAGAAGTTTTGATTTGAAGAACGATGAATATACTTCGCTCTTCCGGGCCCGGCAAACATTGAAATTCACGCTCAGGTCTGTGCACCGTATCCGAGTAGGAAAGCATTTCTCATGAGTGAGTGAAGAAAGCATACGGTGGGCCAAGTTATACACTGCAGGAATGTTGCATAAGAAGTTCAGGGAGAAATATACAAAGTCCCCGATACACTGCCAAACAGATTATAAAAGGGTATTGAATTCTGGATATCATATGCAGAACAAAGCAGTTGTAAGGTGAACAAGCAGTGAGGTATTTTTATGCTGTTCTATTAGGCATCCGGATTGCGAATCGATCGATCCTTTCGAAGATCAAACCACAGACCTCAAAAACAGAACGCTTAGTGCACCGCCCACTTATCGTCGTTTTCAGAATATTTCCGATCCCCGTCAGAATGAAATAATCATGGAGATGGCGGTTACACAGTGGTTTAGTCGTTGTCAACGGTTCAAGGTTCGAGTTCCACCACCACCAACAACAACAACAACAATTTTGGTGGTAGGTTGCCTTGCAGCTGTCGCGGACCTTGTGTGGTTCGCCACTGTAGGTCTTGGGGTTAAGGCTACCGGTTTCCACCACAGAACATCAGGTCTTCATGACTATAAGGTCCACACGAAATCTGTAATGAAGAACATCTGGGCAACCTGGTTGTGTCGTGCTCTCGAGCAAACGATAGAAATTTTTTCATAAAGATTATTTATTTATATTTGCAGTCTGGTTCTCCTGCACAATAGTCGTTGGTCACAATCACAAACTAATGACTGCCCCCCTCCCCTAAAAAATAACTTGCATAAAAAAAAGTTTTTCTTCTAAACGTGATTCACGCTTGCAACTGCACCGAAGGCCAATTCTCAGTGTTCATTGAAATGCTCACAATCTGCTGCTGCTCAACCATTTGCGTATTTCTTCAGCTCCGTGTAATCTGATTCACATCATTCAATTTGAAGAATAATTATTAAGAAATAAGTGTGAAAATGATTACAGTTAACAACTTAATAAAATAGGGAAGAAACTGCTCACATGGGCGACTTGGAGCCCTGGATCAAATTGTGAAAATGAACTCCATTGAACTTTTCGTTCTTGTGGTCTATTTGATTACCACGAGGACAGTAATCTTTTCATGTCATGCGAACCCACTACGGTATTTATTCAGAAGTCACATCTGAACAGGCAAATGCGTTATGATTCGGATCACTTATGCCCCAACCTCCGTCACGTAAACTGAGATACAAATATATGCATCATCAGTGCAAACTTCAAACCGAATTGAATCAGGAATGACAGTCAAGCTGAGGTTTACGCTTTTCATTTAAACCGTTCATGATGAGATGATCGTGTGAAATTTTTCGCGTACGTACGCACGACTTTAAAGGCTGTGACTTGTTCGCAGATCGTCACTTCGTGAACTTCCGCGCTTTATCATCATCATCATATCTATTCACATGACCTTAATCCGGTTCAAACGGCAGGCCCTGAGAATAGAGGTGTGCCTGTACTGATTGTTCGCTGAAATCCTACAGGTACCGTTATATGTTCTAGTGCAGCCCACCCCCTCAGCTCAAAACTAATCTAATCTATTTCATCAATGGTTAACACAAAGTATGTACGTGTATGTATGTTTGTGCTGCCTCACACGAGTGCAAAAATCGTATTCGAAGTAATTATTAAATATGAATGTTATAAATGGAGGATTTGATTCAGTTTCAAATGCGAATTCATCGTATTTATAGCAGATAAGGCGTGAGCTAAAAAGCTGGGCAGCACTACAAAGCTGTTTCGACCTGGTTGGGTCTCTGTGGTTATCCATCCCTATATGATGACGCCTACCCTGGAGCGGCGCGTTACAGTTTCTGGACACCTGCGATCACTCCAATTTGCAAAGTGACGTGCGTGCGCTTCACGGTTTCTGACTACACGCCATTGGTGGATCGTGCCAGCCAATCCGAGACAGTGCAGACAGAAGCAGAATTATGCAATACGATTGATTGAAGCATAGATAACTAATGACCCTCTTTTGTACATATTATCTAACCATTTTCATTTCTTCCAATAAACAACCTACGTATTACTATTCTTGTGACCTTTTCCTCACATCTCGTTCAAGTGGGATATTGCGTGCTAGTGCCGTTGCGGTCGAATGCTTCCATGATTCAGTTCGGCTACTACTACTACTACTACTACTACTACTACTACTACTACTACTACTACTACTACTACTATATTACAGTCCCATCAGCAGTGCGAATCCATCCAACCAACTTGGTATCGAACCAGAGGCCTCACGAGTAGAACTCAAGCAAGCTACCCATTCGGCCACCGTGTAGCTGATCAGACCGTTCCTCATTTTCCATTCATACAATATAGGACAAACCATCTTTGGAAGTTTGTTGCAGGCATAGCGCCTCGCTCATCCCAGCACTAACGTCCGGGGTTGTGACTAGATTGGAAACGTTCACAATGGTCTGGCCAGCTATCCAATGACCGAATGAGTAGTATGCATGCGTTCTGCATGTGAGTTTCCGGGTTCGATTCCCAGTTGGGTCGATGGATTCGCACTGCTGCGGAGACCCAACTAGGTCGAACCAGCTGTCCAGTGCTTCTTAGCTTTTCAGTTCACGCTTCATTTGCAATATACACGACGAATTCCCATTTGAAATAAAAACGTGATTTTTTAATTAAAAAAGTGATGATCAAACATGATTTACTATCATTTTTCAGGTCATGAATATATAAATATGGTTGAGAAAGGTCGAACAGGAATCCTGGTGGAAAATTCCGCTGACCTTTCTTCGCATGCAACATATGTCGTCAAAACGTGACAAGGATGAAGTCTGAGTTCATGAATTTCTTTGAATCAACAAGGTCAGGCCAACGGAATCGTCGCTGCCACTTTTCTCTTATATGTATTGAGATGTTTTCGATTGCAACTGTTCCCAGGTTAAGCGGACGCAAGTGTTCTTGCAATTCGTCACTTAGTTTCAGCTAGCCGTCATCTTTCAGGTGGTCAACTACTGCTGCGCACTGTAGTTATTGTTCTTTGATATCCATATTTGTAACCAGGTCCGTTGATTCCAGCTGTCTTCTTGCAGGCGTTTTCTTGACGTATGACTTACGTAACGCGTCAACCATGCACAAGTAAACAATTACGTCATCACAGAGGACGCCTATTGGGAGGCAGTTCTCCCCTGAGATGTACCCAGTGTTCACCGGCTCTGAAGCATGGAAATTGGTCAATCGATATCTGACCTCGGTTATGTTGGCATAACGCATGATGTGCATGAAATAAGATCCAAGGAATAATGTTAAAACTCAGTTTGTCCGTCTATCCGTCTATCACAGCTCGAAATACATAGTACGGATTTATTGATCAGACTCAGCAATCACTTAATTATACTTGAATTGTGATCGAATTGATGGTCATCTCGTCCGTGTTGAAATGTGTTAGCCATTTTTGTCTTCCTAGCAGGCTCAACGGACCAACGTTGGTGTCGCGTGTTGAACGATTTTCGCCTCGTGCGGTACCATAGAAGACCAACACTTTGGCGCAAGAGCAAGCACATAGAACAGGCATCTGGATTGCGGCTTCCGCGTGAATTCACAATAATAAAAAACACTGGGGTTTGCATATTGCGTACATTTTTCCAGGTCTCACTGCGTCGCATTTTGCTGTTTCCTCGAGAAGTGGTCAGGGATGTAACAGGCTTAACTGTACTCCATAATAACCAGGAAATCTTTGCAATGATGGTGAATCACACAGCAAGTAAGCCTGGGAGAAATACAAGGTATCAGTTGTCAATTTCAATCCTACCATGGCTTTATTCGCAGTGGCTGGGTCGGACGGAATCTTCCGTGATGAACCTAAGACCAATTGTTTCGATCAACGCAGAGCCATCAGATAGCTGTT
Source organism: Echinostoma caproni (assembly GCA_900618425.1). Taxonomy (NCBI): domain Eukaryota; kingdom Metazoa; phylum Platyhelminthes; class Trematoda; order Plagiorchiida; family Echinostomatidae; genus Echinostoma; species Echinostoma caproni. The sequence goes on from UZAN01042181.1 coordinate 10,034, forward strand.
GCTTAGCAGCCGTACTGAAAACATCAGGATTTCCGTAATGATTGGAATTTCAAAATATCCCGAAGGACAACTGTGTTTCCGCTTGATGAAGAGACTTCATCTTATCTCCATATACACTCTTCATGAGAAAGCTAGAAAACTGGGTTTAGTCAATGGTTAGACCTACGCAGGAAGTTTTTCTCAGCCCTAAACACAGAATTAAGACTCTGATATGAATGCTACGCTTTTAGGAACTCAACCACGTGATCAGATCCACAATGTTTAATGGTGTAACAGATATATCGAGCCATATAAATTGAAACACCTGGTGGTATGAACATACTTGGTCGTGTCGTCAATAGGAATTAAGTTATCCTGCAATGCCTCTTTGGTATTTTATTCAACAATACATATCCACGTATTACATAGGTATATAACATCATGGTCCCCTATGGAGGACGTAAAATATCCAACAACGCGGTTCTCTTTAGTCTTACTTATTAAGATCAAACGGAACGAAATACTTCTCGATTGATTGCTTCGGGATAGTTATTTTGTTATTCTGTTCTCAGATTGAGGCATTTCCCTTGGTACCTGGAATGCATCAGATATCCGCATTTTCCCAAGGACAGATAAATCATGCGAAATCTGGTGGTTTTATCAAAATGCTTGTTTTCGTAAGCTTACCTTCAGGTGTACACTGTGGAACTATATGAGATGTGTTTGTATAGGTGGCGAAAGAGAACCGTGAGCAGTTCAGTAAGTCGATTTAAGTGAAACAAGATTGCTTTTCAAGTTTTCATGACAGGTACTGATTTGGTAGAAGGAAAAGACAAACTGAGTTTTAACATTATTCCTTGGATCTTATTTCATGCACATCATGCGTTATGCCAACATAACCGAGGTCAGATATCGATTGACCAATTTCCATGCTTCAGAGCCGGTGAACACTGGGTACATCTCAGGGGAGAACTGCCTCCCAATAGGCGTCCTCTGTGATGACGTAATTGTTTACTTGTGCGTGTTTGACACGTGTGTGACACATGTGAAGGAAAATTTGGTTGGTATATCCTAGGTCTAATTGGCTGGTCTACCATTTGGACCCGCTAGCTTGATAGATTCTGCACCTGGACACTTGGTTCGACCTTTGACCGACAATTTCCAAGATAGTCGACATTGGAAGTCGGAGGTTGCCGGAATTATTCAAATGGGATTGTCGGTGGCAGTTATCAAAGGCAAATATTCATTTTTCCACATGCGCCTCTTGGGAGTAGGTGGAGTGTAAAAATAAGAAGAAATAATTAGGAAATAAAGGAAGAATAAATGTGTAATGTCTATATTGCAGCTCAAGACACGAGCAGACGTTCCACTTGTATCCATGTAATTCGGAGGGATGAATTTATAAGGAAAAATAGCTATTTCAAATTTCGTTTTGCTAAGGGAACAGAATCGGAATTTATGAAGGCCAGCAGTGTGAGATAAACTGGAACGAAACTGCCAGATACTTCTGCCGGATTCTTTATCGCTGACCATACAATAACTTGCAACACCGTGTGCTTTGAAGTGTATATATATATATATATATATATACAGTCGATTGTGATGCACTAAAATATTTTCTTTATGATCAAAGGGAGTTTCATTATATTTATGACCCATATTAATGCTTTAGGTATGGACAATACTTCATATCCTGTCTACTTTGATGTACGTAGTTTCTGGGCTACATGATTGTCAATTAAACGTGCCTGACCTTGAGTGCCAAGAATAAATGATCTGAACATGAGAATCGCAAACTGTATCAAGTATGACAACGCAATATTTTCTAATAAGAATGACTCAAGAATTATCCCAGATTATTATTGCCATTTCCCTTATTTGTAAGGAGGCATTATTTTATCTAATGTATAATCCATTATAGCAACGCTATTGGATAACCAAATGAAATTCTTTCACAACCCAGAGAAATTGCATTAAGTAAGGTTTCATAATAATAATCTATGTTTGATATCTAACGGAATCAATTCGAGAAATACCACCTCAATCAAAGTCAACCTTGAAATCAAGGTCATTTTGTGCACAGCTTTGAATGTTCGTATTGTTGTCCTCATAATGAAGCAAGCAGCGCTTGAAACCAAAAGTTCCCGTTATCTCAGTGAAAAAGACAGAAACAGAATCGCACGAGCACACAAGCTGGGATTTTCCATATCACATCTTGCCCAATGCTTTAACATTAACAAAAGCACAATTGTTAGGATGATCCATGGGAAAACAACAACCCGAAAAGCTTGGGGGGGGCCGTAAATCGAGTATATCCAAACAGGAGGACGACCTGATTCGTATTACTCTGAAAAAACATTGCAGAAAATTGTTGTCGTCTATCCAACGGGAAGATCTTCCCCGCCATTCATACATCTTGCTTATTATCAATGTTAATTTGTTGTTAATAAAAACTGTTCCATTCTCTTTAGTTAGCTCTTAACTCATCATGGTCTAGGTCAACCACTACTGACGAACTGGAAGTATCCGCTACATTTTGAACCATTCCATCTGATGAGTATAAACGATTCAGGAAAATCACGGATACAAAGACTCTCCAAGACTTGTTTATTATTGGTTTCGAAAAACATTTACTTCAGTGTAAATGCTGTTGCCCATACGAACCGACAAGTGTTTCACAGCGAACTGTTGCTTCAGTTTCGATTAGACCTGTATATATCCTAGTTGCAGGCAGCGATCTATTTTCGTTGAAGGTACAAGGAGGGAAATGTTCAGACTGTTAGAGAAACCTGAACGCGGAACAGGTTTACATCGAGAACAGACAAGAGAAAAAAGCCAATACAACATGTAATCTAACAAATCCGGCCATGTAGAGTAGTGTATGTTCACAGAGGCTTCTTTCTCCGTATGTGTACTGATGTCGTCCAGGAAAACCCAATAGATGACACTTATCAAATGGGAGATGTGTACATCCATCGGATAAAATTCAGATATCCCCAAATAGATTGTTGGCATAGCAATGAAATCCATTGCATAGATTGTGTCGCGATTGACGGAAGTTCACCTCCTTCCTCCTCCTCCTCCTGCTCGTCCTCCAACTGGACAGTGTGGTCGCATGTTTGTTACATCACTGGTGGAATTTCTGCACTCAACGGTTTTATCAAACATCACGCAATCGGAATTCCCCCATTCAAACAACGCTCTATATAAATGGACGAAAAAGGTTTCAACAAAAATTGCACAAAATTCACAAAAAACTAGTGGCTGTATTTGATCAGCAAATCTGATCTCCGGTATCACCTCCATTTCACCCGTAACAGTAGTAAAACGTCTTCTCTTCTCATTGATTCCGGTGTCCCACAAGGTGTAAAAATTTCCTCAGTCCTCTTTGTAATGTATATATAATTACATAATACTACACTATTAGTGACTGACAGAAACTTTAGGTCGAGGCACCGTCACGACGTGCGTATAATTTCTGGAATTGAATAAAACGTCTCATGATAACAGATCTTTCTCAATCCGGTGTAGGCATTGTATTTGTAAGCCACCGGTGCTTTCGTGGCACCGCCATCGCTTTGATTACATGAAACATCAACTATAACCAGCATCCTGAAGTGAGACCTGATGACAGTTTTGTCTAAAAAGGAGAGGCTTCCAAATGACGTTCTTAAAGGGTTCAAAGTTCATCCGTAACCAAAAGATATATCTTGTGAGTGCATCGAAACCCTCTCGAGCATGTTTTAAACATTCGAACGGGTATGTGATGTGGATGCTTGCTATACTTAATCCGCAATAGTTCTTGGATAAAAAAATCAAACACCAGTGTACGGACGCCCCCCAGATCAGTGTCCACATGAAGATTCACAGCGCATGTAGCACATTGTCGAATGCATTCACCTTTGCAATGGTCCCATAGTCGGTCAGACAATGATTTCTCTCAATGACTAATTGATGAAACATATTCCGTATCTATAAAACGGTGCGTGCTGTGGTCCACCAAGAGCATCAAACAAGTATTTCCTCTCCACGAGGACACGCCAAATAGTGCTTACTATTTTTACCTCTCTCAGTTCCGGAATCCTTACTAGGGCATTCTATATTATTCAAAGCAAATTCACTATTCGTTGAATCATCATTCATTCGTTCTGCACTTTAATCCGCGAATCATAGTTCGTTTTGTAGGCAACTACCTATTTACCTCTTGTATGCATTACATGTGGTTGGATAAAGTGTGTCAGGTGTTCGTCGGAGAGCTTGCTTGATTTCGAACGGTGGTTAATGGTTGATATTATATTTATCCCTTTTCTTATATTCGTAAATTTCACTTATCTCGTCTAGACGAACCGGATGCGATGGACATTTAGCACTGTTTGTGATATTCGAACTGGGCTTGACTTCGCGTTCTGGAGAGCTATCAAAGTGAGTACGCCCTGGATTCAATCACAACTAAACGCACTTTTCCCCAGCTTCGGTTCTGTTTCCTTATGAAAATATGCACAGTTACACTGTAGTTCGTGTAGGTCAATCTTTGAGCTAGGCTGGAACGTCTGGGATCACTGGAGTCGTACAGCTGAGAGTGAAGTTGTCTGATCTTTCTCTCATTTTGGTACATGATTTTCTGTATCAATCCTGCCATGACCATATTAATCCTAAAGCGTGTCAGGTCACGTGATCCCGATAACTCGGCTGACCTGGAAGCAACACTGCAATTGATGGAATTGCACAGTCTGTATGTACCCAATCCAAATGCGGATCATTAATTGTCTCTGGTAGGGAACAGTCTGAATTTTACTTGCCCCTCCCACCACTGTGTTTGCTAGTGACATAAAAGTGGCATTGTCTGAAACTAATTTTAAGTTGGGACAAAAAATTAATTGAAACTATCGATTGTACAAAATAAAAACTGAACACTCGCATCATTTGACAGTACATTCCGAACTGTTTTCAAACCAGAGAATACAACGTTGTGCTTCTGGACTGTAAAATAATTAATGCCAGGATAATGATGATTATGACCCCCTCAGCTTGGCATAGATAGTGAACTTCAAAGCACAAACTGATTCCAGAATATGAGCACCGAAAAAATTGTCTACGGTTTCCCATCCTCGCTCTGTGTTACCTACAGATCCCAATCCCCAATGCACAATGCATGCTGACTGATCACTATCTGTGTGAACGCAATTATTCCTATTCATGCTCCGTATGGCATAGGCCATCGTTGTAGATCGCAGAAATACGTTTCTTTCCTGCTCATTGGCACCAGTATGCAATGTATCGATCTCCTTTTTCGTACTCTGCCTCTCCTCTTCATAGTTAGATAATTTCCTCTAGACATTGTTCTCCGGCAATGAATTTCTAGGATTACGCAACCTAATTTCTTATCAAAGTCATATCTGGCCTTTAACTTGACACCAGCTTTTCACTAATCTATTAGTGTCATTCTTGTACACCGAAAAGCGGATCCTAGACAAGGACGATCGAGGGCAACCTGGTTGAAGGTAACCGTGTGCCTCTTGCAGGTTAACAGCAAATAGGCTACCTAGTCTCACGGAGATACAAGCGTATATGACCATGGACGATACAGGATTATGTGTTGCGTTTCGGCCAAGCCAGCGATCTCCCTATCAATTCCAGAAAGTTCTGTTGGCGGCATCGAGACGTGTGTGAGTGTGGCCCAACACTTAATAAGGTCATGCAGTTCCTCACCACAGTACAAAGACAAGCTGAACAACGTGGATCCGAACCACATGCTTAGTCAAATGCTCTCATTAACCTAAACTATCTGCTCTCCTGTAGCTCCGTACTCGATCCAGCAAAAACGTTTCCTGAAAGCCACAATCAATAAGCACTCAGAATGGCTAGGAAGTGAAGCAGGGAAACTATAAATCTCCACCCTAAAGATGTTGGTCACATCGTTCCCAGCTNTCAGGATGTGGCTTGACACAGATGGTCAGTGCATCAGCCTGCATTCCCTAAGGAAATACAGGGTGCAACTCGCCCACCTGTCTGAGGTACAGACAGTTCCAGACAAATCAAAGTAGTTCAGTCTAAAGACCACTATTCACGCAAATCATAGTTCAACAACTGATAACTCTGATCTCGATGTTTGTTTGTACTAACAAGCTTGGTTCTCCTAGAATTGCCATGGTATGCATCAGGAGATATCCACCTCAACGTGTCCGTCTAAAAACACAGCCAGACTAGAGTTCCTCAGCGGCCCACAGTACTTGATCAACCATATTCACAAAAGTGACACACTCCTCCAAACTGGGGACTGGAATATGCAAACTGTGTCGAGAGATAATTTTCCGCATCACATTCTTCCTAAGTCCGATCTAAACGGTCAATTTGAAAATGATGGGCGATTATTTTCGTTTGCCGACCTCGATCGGCTGGTCGTCACAGATACACAATTCGATTACCCTAGAAAAAAACATCTCCCGGCCTGATGTTCTGGGATTCCCGACTTTCTTGATGCTTTGTCTAACCTATCTTACCAGTCGGTTTTGGTCTATTCAAGCCAGTTCATTGAATTTGTCCTCAGTTATCAGGAATGAATCAACGCACTTCATCAGTCACATCACTGAGACGAACGACCGTAATGTATGTACCCACCTCTGGCAAGCCCTCATCTAAGAACTGTCAGAACTATTGAAACCCCGAGATATTGCGGCTCCGCTGACCAGGTAAAGTAAGTACAATCAAGTTGATCGAGGATCTAATAACTGTTTAGAGAGCCAGTGAATACACGGTCTATTGGAGTTATATGATGTTATAACCCACGTGATCGCTTTTGTTTGTGATCATGCCAACCGAAATTGGTTTGGAACCGGTAACCAGTAGACGGGACCCTGGGAATTCTAACATATGTTGTTATATGATCTAGATACCTACAGCTGACGCTGGTTATACCAATATGGCTACACGACTCTTCTTTGAACGTTCAGAGGATAGCGTAAAATCGAGGTGTACGCGAGTGGAACAGGATGCAGTTATTTCGCGCTGACACTTCTCTCAGATTGTGCCTCACTACAGAGATCATCAATCCTACCTGCATTTCACGAAAAAGAAATATTTTGCCGGCGCGTAATTTTATTTTAACCTCTATGCCACATTCTCACTCCCGGTTATCCGTAGCCAGATCAGAACAAAAGGATACTTCTTTGCGGTTCCATTGGCACCAGTTGAAGACAGATTGCAGACCCAAGTTCTCCGTGCCGTTGCTGATTATGCCTTTGCTCGTTTTTGAATGATCACATAAGCGGCAGTACTATATTCTGTATGATGATAGTATCTGTATTTTGTTAGTCGAAAAATTGACAAAAACACCCAAGAAAAGGAGTGGCATTGTAGAAAAGATGACAATTTCTTTAGTTCAAGTAAATGTGTCTGAGTGTACTGTTAAGCATCTAATATTGACATTCTGCTTTCAGGATGATGTGTAGATATCAGTGGTCGAAAACCTCTTATTCGCAAGTATTCTCAGTTATTCTCGACCATGTTCTGCAGTCATAGGTGAGCGACTTTATGCACACGTAGTTTGTGCCAAGATTTATTTCACTCGCTGTTCACGATGACCTGCAAAGCTGTTTGAAGGCTAACCTTGGCATAATCTACGAACAGTTTTGTTAACTGCTTTGCTAGATCGATCAAAGACATCCTGAAGCCAAAATACTCGAAGGATTTCACCTGTTAGGAGATCCGGTGGGATGGGAAATAGTTTGGCCTTTTTGTACTGATTTGCATCCCAGTGCCATTTTACAGATCGTGGATGCGGTTTATGATTAGCTGGCAGCTTGGAAGGATACTCTTTCAGAATCTTTATATGATCTGAGAATTCAAGATTCATCATCATCATTGCTTTAGGGTTGATTTTAAAACTTCAAGTTAGTCGGTTGGTACACATCTTATTGTCCAATTAGTGGCGTTAGTGGACAGCTCTGCCGAACTCCCTAGTTCAAGCGAAATCCCAATGACTGTTTGTCGATTCTCAAAGGGCTATCCTCGAACTACGACATCCAGATGTTGATTATTCTGTTTTACGGTATTCCACTTATTTAGAAGCTATTTCAAAGATGGCCCCTGTCCATGGAATTGAAGGATAACCAAAAATATATTTCTTACAAAACGATACAGCTCAATCAGGTGAATTGGGACGCGACGGCTCCATTCCCCATTTTATCAGGACTCGTGTTCGCGTATCACTTGATATCATTTGCGTTACTGCAAGTGATCTCTTCAACGGGAGTTGTCTGGAGCCATCATTCTTGCTTTTTCATGAGATGAGAGAGTCATATTAAAGACTCAATCCGGTCTCTGTCCAAAAATAGTTCCTTACTCAGCAAAAGCGATTTATCTGACGGATGCTCTTATAATTCCCCATTTCGATTCCGTTGTCCGATTGCTAGGATTGGCATCAGTCAGTTTCGAGGTCAATGAGTTTGACAGATCGGTGGCTAGTCATGCTTATCCTAAGAGTTCCACATCGATCTTGGTTGTTGGGTGATTCCTTGCGAGACTTCTAAGGCTATCCTGTTAGGACGGAGCTCGCAACACCCGTCAAGCCGTGCGCGGATCCGCTTCATGCCACAAGCACACCCGCGAAGCCCAAGGCGAGTCGATTCCGGTTTGGGTAATTAGGACTAATCAACCAGTTGTCGTCTGACCGACCAATCAAAGTGCAGGACGCGATCTGATTGATACGTCACTACGCCGTTCCCGTACACCCAATTTACCCACTTATGTTTGCGTGTCGCTTCATGATCAAAGGATCACGGATCTCAGTTGATAGTTTTCTTTCAGTTCGTCCGATATAGTATTTTGTAGATTACACTCCGTTTCTCCTTCTCCATTGTTCTCTGTTTTGGTTTCCACAGAAGCCTCCTTAGACAGGCGGTTGGTTTGTGGGCGAATTGGATATGGTCTGAGCAGTCTTGCTATCACTTCCGAAATGTCCTTGATGTATGGCAGGGCCGTTCTTGTTCCCGATTCTTCGTCTTTTGCTTCTTTTTTTTAGTCAGAGTTCTGTTGATGACGTTGAGGGTGTAGCCATTGCGAGTAAATAATTTGAGAAGGCATATCGGTGCTGCAGTGCGTTTGAATACTTCCGAACAAGGTTCTAACCCAGCATCTTTTGTGACTGTGTGGATGATTACGTTTGAAGCTTAGGATTTGATCCGTATGCGTTTCTTTTTGGTAGACTGTTGTCGTTATTGTTGTTGTTGTTGCCGTTGTTGCTGCTGTTGTTGTTGTTTTGCATACAAATTGCCAAGCTCGGCAAGGAGGCGAAGTGGAATCCAGTTGCTCTCTCCTTAGCCCTTTAACATGTCTTTTTACATCATTGCTGGTGTATTGAACATGGGTTTCAGATTGTTCATACGGTAGCTCACTGACTTATGATGGACATGTGGCTGAAAGCAATCTGATCGAGACCAGGCTGGGACACATTGAAGGGGAAAGTGGAAGTTGACAAAGGTGTGTAAACTCGACCGGATCTACCGGATGGAACATTATTAATTGTGTATGTATGCTGCAGCAGTGACAAAACTGCTTCAAAATTTGCATTTGTTAAACTTTCATCGTAAACCTGCCATCAAATTGCATACATTGAAAACACAAAAATTTACTGACTTGATAAAGAGCAGCATATTTTTGTCATCTACCTAAACTATTTGTTCAATTACGTGCTCACTTCTTTGGTGGTCTGTTTAGCAAATTATGTATTACAATAGTCCAGTATTGTGATAATTATTATGTTCGTCTCTCACTCTATTGCACCCCGCTTTCTTTTCCTGAATGTCAATTAACCAGACAAGATATTTTTTCTACTTTTATGTCATCAATGTCATTTGGTGAGATTATCTGGCAAACTTCTGTCCAGAGCTCTGTGACTGGTCTGCACGAGACAATTTAATTGTGAACCCCTATATGGCATGGATCACATGGTTGTTTGTGGTGTGGACGGCTCACACACATACACACACACACACACAGACAGACAGACACACACACACGTGTCTGCCAGTTCAGCGGCGCTGTCAATGGTTCTCCGGAACACCGACCGAAAGACTTCCACGCATTTCAATAACGAATAAAATTCTTCAGTTCAGTCGAAGAGAGCACACGGATAGGGGTTGTGGCGAGCGGGGAGGGGAGGGGGGCGGACGGGGGGTTGGATGCAAGTGAGAAAAGTTTATTCATGTCCTGTTCACTATTGCCACCATGGCCACTATTGTTCTCATTCGCACACATCCTCCCCGACCCACCCCACCCCAGTATTGGTACACGTGTATCACAAGCCCCGCTCCAACACCGCGCCTTTCACACACACTCTTCCTTCGCCCCTACTCAATTTGACACCGGTGTCTCGTGACTACGAGCGAGAGCACAGAGATCAAAGCAAACGTTTGCGTTTCCGCTCCAGATTGATATGCGCTCTTCGGTTACAATAATGATGTCGATGATGCTGATGCTGCTGCTGATGATGATGATGAGTGGGCGCCGGTCCTCATTGTTCCACTCTCTCATTATGGTGGACGCCACGATTGTCAAAGGCAAGCCTCGGTTGAATGCAGCAAGCATGGTCACCTGCTCGACGTGTTCCAGACTTTCTTGAAATTGTATGCTTGTGTATCAGGGCATTTTAAAATCAGATAACATTTCATTGAACTCGATTTAATCAGTGCTGTCTATAGAACCCGGTTACACTGATGCCCCATTCAAGATATAGTAAGCCTGTTATTGTGGTCTACCGGTCTGAGTCATTCATTCATGGTCCACGCAGAGTTGATTCGAGCACTCGAATGCCGTTGTCGGTTTGCTTTGCCAGCTTCAAGATATCTGATTTGAGTGGTTTTGGTCTTCATGAGGAGCGTCTACGGTACTCTGAGACTGACGTTGCTACACGACAGACAAAGAGAGAGATGGGCAAAACAGTTGGTCATTTTTGTTAGGGATTTGATAAAAAGGTTGACTTAGACCAGATGTGTGACTCTCTGACGATGAACAAAGTGTTCACAAGTGCCCACATTGTGATTTCAATGCTCTTCTGATTGATGTTGACCAATTCGCTCTTTTTTGAAGATGCTGTTATTTCTAAACTATGAATGTATTTATTCGATGACAACGTACGCTTCAGCTGAGCATACCTATTATCCGCTTGAGTAACCGAGTAGAACTCGTGGGATTTCACCCGTAGCTCTTCTACAAGCTGAGCTGACACCAACAATTGGGAGTGGTCAGGCGACCAAGGTCACAATTTATAGCGCGGAAGTTGTGTGTTCGAATCCCACCATCACTATCCAACTTTCCTCATTCTCTACGTATTGCAATCCCTTCAGTGAACGCTTGCATTTCCTCAAATTTGTTTCAATATATATATATATATATACATCGGAAAAAAGAAAGTAAAGATAAATGAAAATAAGGTTGAGGATTTATTCTTCGACAGGAACATACTTAGTTCGAAAATCGTGATTAGCCAATGGCGGTTAATTAAACCAATGATTTTTCCTCGGGTGGGACGATTTACTCGCACTAATCCCGATCCAATCTTGTGGTTCCTGGAAATAATTATTCAGCCAGTTAGACAGTACACATTGTTCAAGAATCAGAAAATGGTCTTTGTGATAGGTAATAGAATCTTCTCAAATCTGAATCAGGTATTGTAAACCCGTAGTCCAATGGCAGCATGTAATCACTGTCAGATCATCTGCGGTTGACTCAAAAGATATACTGTTTCTCCGGCTAGCAAGTTTCTAAGCAGTTGTCATCTATCCAAATTTTCTAAAAATTAAAAACAAACCTCGGTAGGATTCGAACTCAAGAATGGAGGCAACCCACAATTTGGTTTATGATTGATCAATTCATAATTGAAGTCGGAGTGTTTATAATGAACTAGAGTTGACGTGATTTTTGCCGATAAAAATACAGTACAATTTCACAATTCCGAAAAATATTTACGCTGCAAATACCCTATCATATATGAATCGATTTTAAAGCTCTACTAGAGTTGCTCAGTTCATTAAGTGAACCATTTTACTGGTTTGGATAGTTCTACGCACCATCAGTAACATTTTATTCTTTTCTGTGGTCTTTGTTAGTCCCTGTCCCGTTGGATTCTGTCTTCCCTATTACGTTCGTCATTGAATCGATAGAAATTCGATCCAATAATGGTCTGTGTGTGTGCTTGTGTTCGATTTGAATGCTACTACAGGAAAACGGTGCATACGGATTTCCTTCTGTTTCATCTGGAGTGCACGGAGCCAAGAATGATCTTCATAACATTTTCAATTAATTTATGGTCTTCTACTTCGAGTGTCTGATACAAAAAGTCGTACAAATTAGACCATCGTATTTTCAGGTGCAGTTAATCTCGTAAATATGTTTTATACTGTGTTGTGGTAATAACAAGCATTGATTGATCCAGAGGGGCAATTTGAATCTTGGTGTATTTCAAACTACCGGAGAATGTAACAACACTCAGACATAGTAATGGTGTTATGAGTTACTACTCGCACTTTTGAGTAGCTTGCACGCACTAAGAAGCGGTTATTGGATTCGCACGGAATTCGCCAGTAGATTGAAGAATCTACTTTTGTAACAACGGGAAACCCGTATCGTTCGTCGGAACGTTCGATCGATTATCCTGGGTGCTTGTGGGAATTCTGAAGACTTGTTCCAAATGAGATATTTTGTTGTATTTATGCCTATTTACCGATATCGTTACTGTTGTGCAAAATAATGTAGTCTCCTCGTCCCGTCACCGCATTGTGGATTGATAACAGTATTAGTCACTTTGCTACTTTTGAATAGTAGTCGTTCTCTTATCTCTATAATCCACATGTTTACCCCAGTTCCTAATGTGTCAAGGATCTGTATTGATCAATTTCAGGTACTTTCATGGTATGGGCATTCGATAAAGTCAACCTAATAGAAAGCTTGTGGTTCATAATTTTTTTTAGCTTGTGTATGATTGAATGGGCGGATGAGAGTCTCACACCACGATGACGCAGTCAACCTGTGGATGTCTACTTCTCTCATGCAAACAGATCTGAATCCGATTTGGTATCGATGTCGAGCACTTCCATCGGAAAAGAACGGATTTGAAATTGAATCGTGTCGTGAGTGTCATATTATGTAAGTGAATGTTTTCGCCTGAATGCACTTTAGGGTTCCTCCCTATGGCATTCGAGTTGAGAGTAAAAATTCATGATTATTTATGCTAATTACCCAGTCCGTTTCAATCACTTACGGATTTGGCAAATGTAATAGTTTGGAGGTGGTGTGCTCACGCACGCTTCAGATTGTCACCTCCCGGGGTTCGGTCATTCTCTTTGATCAGAGGTCTTTCACTAATCGGAATTTGACGGTACAGTAGTTTCCTCACTAAAGACAATAGAAGGCATCTCAAAATAGTAAAATATGACTGATCGTTTAGTAAAATAATTTTCCAAAGTAGCAGCAGAAGCACCATCACAACCGCCACCACTACAAGATCCAATTCTCTGATCACATTTTATTAGCTATGGAAACATTTTGGAAATCCCCAGAATTATAGTGTTGATGATTCGATATACTGTCGCAGATAAAAACGACCTTATCGAATAGAGCTCGGTGATATATATATATATATATATATATATATAAAAGGACAAATCAAAGTAGTTGCCTTCTGGTACCCGGGAGTGAACACTCATCGACTTACACCGAACACTGAAGTGATGGTAATCAAGGGAAGTTGAACAAAAAGAATTTTATCATCAAAAACTGTGAGATTAAGTTATAGGGAATAAGATCGGGGTTGTCTTGTTTTTTTAAGAACTCCAGTGAAATAAGGTGCCACCGATGATCTGAAAACCGTACTTCTTACATAACAAGCATGACTACCTGGCGCGGTTGATTAGTACACCAGTGTGCAGCTATCAGATAACATTTTTCCCGAAAACATTTCGCCTCTTTTGATGTGTCCGGAGGCAACTGTGTGAATTGGAAGAATGTGTGTGCAGATGAATAAAAAAAACAAGTTTTGGGATGCGGAGACCGGTAGGAAGATTTTGGGAATTACGAACAGAGAAGGATAACAGAAGAAACATGAAGGAACTATACACTGGCGTACAGACTTTCAACTCAGTGCAAAATGGAAAGAAGGAAGCGTTAAGGAGGAATAAATAAATAAATAAAAAACAATAAATTCTCTTAATCCTCGTGCAGAAATATGATATGACCTCGGAACATTTCGGTTGAAATTGACGGAACGGTTTTGAGAAAAAGTTTCATTGTGTGTTGACACAAGTGAAACTGTGCTGGTAGTCATCTTGGTGTACACCGAAAATTCTCACATTTTAGCGAATGTGAGCAACGATTAGACATAGTACAACCGTGGATTATTTGGGAAATATGACTTGACACAATCGGTACATTCCACAATTTTTGTCATTGACACATTTCAACGGTAAATGATTGTACAATCAACAAAAATGAAACAACACTCAAAGGATGTTTCTGCTTCAGTTCTATATTAAAAATCAGTTAGTAACAGTAGTGATCACTACGATATGTAGCGAGCCAGTAAATTTAAAAATGCACAAGACTAGCCAAAGAAAGTGGTAGAATAGGAAAATAGGAACCGAGCACCTGCATTTAAACTGCCCTGAGTATCGGTTAATGAGAACACGTTTCAATGCTTACAACAGACAATATAAAACCGAATTTAATGATGAAACTCAGCACTTCAGTTCACCTCCAATGCACCGTTTTCCTTACTTTGCAACTCAATATGATACACCCCGGAGGATACAGTGTTTTACTGTCGGCGATTTTGTAAATAGCTTTTAAGGCTTTTTCTCTGTCCTCCGATCTATTTGTTTGTTCATTTCAATGGTGTGCTCTTCAGTTTGTTATTTGGTCCACCGACTAGACACACAGTCCCCTGTCGAGTTTTTTTTGCTGTAAAATAGTGAGAATTCCGAATAGTTTCATGATGAACCGGTGTTATTTGCCGTTCTGGTGTGTTATTCGATTCTTTGTCATGGGTTTCCGGACATCAAAGATGTTCGCAATAAACCTCGTAGCAATAAAATATCAACGGATTTATGTATCGTCAAAAGGGAAGTAAAAACAGAACCCTGTTGGAACTTTCTTTGTCCATGACTTTTCTGAATGATTCAAAGATTATCTCATACCTAAGATATTGCTATTTTTCCTCAAGTTATTGTTGACAGCTCAATCCAAAATAAATCCCAATTAGCCTTAAATTAGAGCAATTCAAAAAACCGATTCTCGCCCAGTGGTCCATGGATTAGTCCGAGAAACTTCTGGAAAGCTGTCATCATTCGAAGAACAAAGTGCCCATCAATCATACAATTAATGAAAATGAACTTCCGTGTTCAACTGGAAGGAAGGACCTCACAGAGATCTATAATGAGGGCGGACAAGTTGATCCACCGAATAGGAAGCACCATTTTCGCGCGTTTTCAGAAATTTTCTTATCGTGGACTACGGTTGCTTGCTTGCACCTTGTATACAATTGAAAAGTTTAGAAGCAGGTGTTTTGACCCTACTGGGTCTCATCAGCAGTTCGAATCCATCAACCCAACTGGGGATCGAACCCGGGATCTCACAGGCAGAACGCAAGTATGCTACCCAATCGGCCACCGGACAGCTGTTCTGACGGTTTTTCATTTTCCATTTACATGATACGGTACAACCCATCTTTGCAATTTTACTGCGAGTATCGGTCCTCGTTCAGCTCAGTGCTAGCCTCCAGGGTTATGACTCAGTTGGAAACATTCACAACCTGACAACTTGCTGGGTAAAAAGACAAATGCTTCCTTTTCAATGCCAACGAAATCGTCATTTGATAAGAAAAGGAACCACAGTGTCTCTATAAGAATACTATCAATTGAGTTGAATGATAACTGAGAGGTCCGTAGACTGACTGAAACGATCCAAGCAATTTATTTTTTTTATGCATTCGCTCAATCCCACGCTCACTCACTCATTCACTCACACACTCACTCACTTACTCACTCACTCACTAGCTCATCTGCTCATTCATTCACTGACTCACTTACTTAATCACTCAGTGGCTCACTTATTCATTCAGTCAGTCACTGTCTCGTCATACCAGTTGCGTTATCAGTAAACGATTGACCAATCTCGGAGAGATTTTTCACCCGTATATCCAATGTACCAGCTGTTTTTCTTTGTTTGATCTCTATTATTTCACAGGTTCATCATTTACACATGGTGAATATTTCCTTCATTTTGGACGGGATTCGTTTTGCATAACTGATCCAACATTTTCCCGTCAAATCAATCTCACGTAATCTGCTGTTTCACACTGTCCATAAGTACAGTTGACGGGGACACACATTTGATTCGAAAATTAACTACAGCAACACTCCAGTTTGTCAACAAACGATACGAAGGATCTGAGCAAATGATTGTGAGAATAATATGTGTAAAATTATTATGGTGTTGCAATGCTGGACCGACTGTTCAGAATGGACTAATCGTGTTCGGTAACTGTGGTATTTTTCTTTCTGTATGGGTAACTTGCAGAATTCAGCCGGCCTAATCCGACCGTGTACTCAAGTTGCTAAGCTCCCTCCCCTCTCCCAGTAGTGTTGTTCTGGGAGCTGGTTTCTGATTACATCTAGCTGACGTTTCGTGATCTGAGTTCAGACAAGGATACACAAAGTAGGCACCATGGTAAAACCTTATCAAAAGTTAATATCTTGATTAAAACTCTGAATGGCTAGCAAGCTAATTTTTGCAGTCATTTGCAATCATGCTAGTAAATATCAGTAGTCAGATAGAAAAAAGTACAGAGAAGAATCACATCAGAGACTAATGTATATGTACTTAGCCAAAGCATCTCGCTCCATATTGAGGGTTTACGATCAGTTATCAAGGCCGAATTTTTGTCATGCTAACCTTGGAAGAGGTGGCAGTGTTTAAAATAACACACTAGTATGCTCAAAGAATTTTGAACATCCGTTGAAACTTCCCTAAGTACCTCACATTCTCCACGCATACAGATAGTTCACAAGGACTAACAGATATGTAATTATGTAAATAATAGAGGGTTTGATTAAATTTCAAAGGGTAAATCCGTCGTGTATATGGCAAATGAGGCGTGAACTAAAATACTAGCAAGCACTGGACAGCTGTTTCGACCTGGTTGGGTCTCATCAGCAGTGCGAATCCATCCCCCCGGTGTCACAGTGGGTAGCATGCTTGCGTTCTGCCTGTGAGGTCCTGGGTTCGATCCCCAGTTGGAGCGACGGATTCGCACTGCTCAACCCAGGTCGAAACAGCTGTCGAGATCTTTCTAGTTTTTTAGTTCAAGCTTCATTTGCCATATGCACGATGAATTTCCCCTTTGAAATTTATTCAATCACTACGAACTTCACATTGAGTCTCAAGAGGAAAATAACCCCAAATCATAAAAATGGGAATTTTATTCATAGACCTCATGCCACAAACTTGGCCAACAAAGGGCGAAAGCTATATGTTGGTATTGGGATTCGGTCAGAGGACGTCCATCGTGATATAATTGAGGGCTTTAACCCGATTACTAATTCTCTAAACGTTCATTCTACCAGCTTTTTACATAACATCTGATCCTCTCGATTTATGTCTATAGACAATGATATCTGATACCCTCTGTTAAAAACTGGTATTGATCATAACTGGTTTTTTCCCAGCTCCTTTATGCTCTCAACTTTAACAAATGTGTTGACGTTTCCTTAAATCTCTCCGACCTTGTTGTTAACTGTCACAGCTTCTCCGAAATCTGTCTATGCTTAATACCTCTCACACGGTCTAGCAATTTATTTCCACAACAACGAACGTTTATTTAGATGTACTGGTGAAACTGCTCGGGTAAGGTACCGAACGGTAAAACACGGTACAGTCATAACTTTACATAGGAAAGAATTTTTCACATTTTCGAATTTCAGTTCCGAGAATAAAACCATTTTCCGTTCAGCTGCATATTAGTCCCCTTTTGTCACAACGTTGCTGCACTTTAATTTCCGTAAGAAGCAACTAACATCCTGAGGTTTTTACCCGTTTTCCTCTTTTCAACACCTAAATGACTGCTAGGATGAATGGACATCATTAGTAAGTTTACCCTACCTTTTTCTTTGCATACAGCAGCACTGCTATCCTAAACCAACGTCTGTCACAGGCGATCAAATCGGCGTGGTTACTGGCTTGAAAACAGCTGATCGGAGTCCCTTTGGCCAGACTGAAATATGATTGGCCGAAGCTTGTGATTGGTTCATTTTTAATTGACCTACGAGATGACTGGCTGTCACGTTGGCCCAACCTAGCGCGTCGCTTGCGCACATACGCACGCACCAGTCGTACGCACACGAGCCAAGCATGGTCGTGACGACCACTGATTGACCCTGCACGCGTGCATTAGTGAAATCAAAGGCCTCACCGAAATACTGCTGTTTCCTCTCTCGGCCACCTTCATCTGTGCTTACTGTGATTTTGGAAAACAATGGACACATTACAGTGGACAAATTACTTTTCTCACATCAGTCTCCACCACCTCGTCTGATTCACTTCTGTTGTACTCCTGCATATCTGGATTTAACTAAAGTTGCACTATTTCCACCGACTGGTACTGTTCATCTTCACATAGACACGTGAATCCTCAACGCGTGGATCCTAACTCCGGAATTCGGACCGAGAGTAAGTTTTTCAAAACCGTATCTGGCTACCTCTTATCGTTGCTCATTCCTAATTCGGAATCTTTGCATTGTGATGCTGTCCAGGTTCCCCTTGATCAAGTACACTTTACTATCACTCGAAACGGTGCTTAAGGACTTAAACTGAACGGACTTGTAATCCAATGTATGGGCGAGAGAATGAACAACTACCACTTCATTTCATCCACCTTATCGTCATCATCGCTTCCAGTAGGGACCTCAAGGTATTCCCCATCACTAACGAGAACGTTATTGTTTGACTAAATGAGCACAATACAAATTTACATTAAAAAGGAGATCTTGGGCTTATTGTGCTCCCTTCGATCGGTATACGTATTCCTAACTGCCTGTGTCTAAGCTTTTACATTACCAGTGTACTATTTAGGATCGAAAGCGTGAGAGAGCGAAATCCCGTCCACTTCGCATATTTCGCTCATATATTGGAAATTCGATTTTCAATCGGGTCTACTCTGTGCTGTCCGCGATCTTGGGAGCTTACCAATAAGCTGGCGATTCGGTCAATAGATGCATAGTCAGTCAGCTAGTCCGCGAGTCACCCCCGGCAAAATCTCTAGCTCCTCCCCACTCTCTGTGAGGTGGCGGGGGTTATCTGTCAGTTTTCATCAACATTAACCCCCGGTCCCAATGGGATCTGCTTGCTTCGTCCACATTTAACGCCGGTTTCACTATCCCCGCCTCCGCCCCCCACCCAATTTGCATCAAGCATGTCGCGCACATCAAACAAAGCAACAATTGAATCAGGCAGCTCAGCATGAACAACATTCCCGGATGATATGATTCCACGCTGCGCAGTTTGTACATTTCGGCCCTTAATTTATCCGTTCCTTTGAGCACAGGAATAACATAATTAGAACAGTAAACTCATGTAACCTTTCCAGTCAGTATTCCTTTTGAAAAAGGGCAATGTATACGCGATCGGATTTTCAGTTTGTGTGAGAGAGGGAAAGAGGAACACGTCAGAATGGCAATCTGTATAGGTCAGCATCAGAATAAAAGACTGCGGTCCGCCTGAGTCGAGATGTGGAGCAAATAGGCCACAATGCTCTTCCGTCTGTGTCCAGCGTTACCCAGTCGAACGTAGTTCTTTTGTTCTGGACGAATAAAAGAGTGTGTCTGAGTAAAACGTACTGTGATGAGCCTAGTTCATCGACAAAAGTTAGAAAAAACTACAGAACACCATGCGTACTCAGCTTTCGATAATTTATCCTGGCTAGGGACTTCGGCGGGAAAACGCGGGAGTACGTACGTGCACACAAATTCATCTCAGCACACGATGCAAGGTTTTAGCGGGGTGTGTGGTCAGAGCCGCAACTTTGTCATACTATTAATGTCAACAATCAAAAGCAATCACCACGCGCAATGAACCGATTATAATCGAGCTGTTTTGTCGATGAGCATTCCGTACCCGTTATTATATGGCAAATTGTTACACTCCAGAGACTTGCTGTGTAATTAGTGATTTTGTTCGCACTCTAGAAACTGGTTTTCAGGCGAAAAATTAATTATTTCTCGGTGACAAAGGGTAACGGATGCTCAACGAGTCTGCCATCCGCACACAGTCATCATTCGTTGACCATATAGGGCCCATACCACATCGAAGCAATCCCCAACCCGCCCCTGAGCATGGCCGAAAATTCCCCGGCACAAACGACTAACGTGTCGGTCAGCCACTGTACCCAGAGGTTTATGCACGTCGTGGAATGTAACAACCTGAAAGGTGGTCTATAATCAGGTCGTGTGTGTGCACACGTATTAGAAATCGGTTTTTCACTCATGCACTAACCGGCCTTCTGCTGCGTGTTCGCCTCCACTCTATCTGTCCTCCTCACTTCATCTCGTGGTTACAGCTGTGTTCCACTGGATAGGCGAAGAAAACCGAATACAGCTAGCTACCTGTACGCCACCGCTCGCAACGGCTACTTTCACCCGCCCACCACGTTGACGTAAGACGATGGCTGGAAAGCCTCAGCTCCCCATAGCTCAGTGTTACTGGCATAAACAAGCGTAATTGAAACACCGCCTTCGTAGGGGTGCGGGTGCGGGTGCGAGTGCGGAGGAGGGGGGGTAGGGAAAACCTACAGCGAACACGATAGTCCAGATTA
>UZAN01042182.1:0-12106 GCA_900618425.1 Echinostoma caproni
TTTTGGGGGGGGGGGGGCACGTGAGTTAGACAGATAGACCGTACATCATTCACACCACGGACTTCTATTCTGGGCCACATCTCTCAGCATCTCTAACCAACGACAATCCTCATCCCTTTGGCCTTACCCTGGAGTGTGGGCTGCACCAACCGCAACCAAAGCTGAAGGCAGCTTCTTTATAACTCCAAGCCATGTCATGCATGGTGTGACCGCCGCGGCTCTTCTTACAACCTTACCCAACACGTGCATAAAGAACACGGAAAGCTAGTCAATTGGCAGGCATATGCAATACGTGACCAAGCCATCGGAGGCGGTGCAAAGTGATTACTTCTGTTAGAGAACGATTATCCGCACCTGGCACACGACAACGGATCTCGGCATTACTCACCCGGTGTGCCCACTAGACACGAGCAATGTTTCGGAGACATCAGTGGTCGAACACAGAAAGTCGATTAGCACCCTAAGTGTGGAGGGATCAGGTATCGTAATCGTACAGTAGAGCACTACTGAACCGCAGCGTTGTACACTCTTTCATTAAGGGACACTGGGATCGAAATGGCGGCTCCATAGGTGTTGCAGATTGGCGAAATCTGCTCTAGCTTGCACTATTTGTGATGTAATCTCCATCCCAACCCCACCTCCAGCGGTGATTAATCTCCCGAGGTATCTAAAGCCCTCACCTACTTCCAGTTGATCATCACAGAGGGCGAGTGCAGGCACAGACTCTTGCCAGTCTTGAACAAGCACTTCACACTTTGAAGGTGCAACATACCATATCTGGATACCTTGATCGCCTAGCGGTTCAAAGCGTTTTTGAAACAGGCTTTGCGTTGCCATCCAGCAAGGTGCAATCATAGCGACGATGATCTCAGATGGACTTGTTCGCTTACCTACGTAAGTTCATGAGTGCAATGCAGGATATAATAAGTAGTCTGATTTGGAATAATTTCAACTGGGTAATAACCAAGGACGAGTGTGACCGGATTAATCCGACGCATCACGCTTTTTAAGGTGGTTTTAGGGACATATTGAGGTAAAATAAAACGGGACGTTTTACTCTGGTCCTTTGTTGATCAGCTCAGCAATAGAGGTGGCCAGTTTTTTGTGTGAATCCCTTCTGAGTGGTTATAGAAATTAGATCAGTCGATTTGCAAAGGGAATGAGATGAACCCAGGTGGAAATAGCTGTCCAGTGCGTTCTGTTATTTTGAAATTACACTTCGTTTTTCCTTTCGAAGAGGAAATCAACAGGACCATAGAATTTCATAGAGAGAAAACTTTTGGATTTTGGGATAATTCTCAATTGACATCTGTCAGTGAAATGCCCATCTGAATGGGTATCTGTTTAGAGTATCAAGCTTGGATTAGCCTAGTCGATTGTTCGGAGGCACCAGGCACTCTTGATGGGCTTGTTTGTGGGTTTCATTCTTTGGGAGATCGTTAATTCCTCACGAGATAACGTATTCAAATGCGATGGAAATGTTTGTGATAAACAAACAAAGAGTACTGGACAGCTGTTTCTTCCTGTTTGGAACTCGTCAGCAGTGCTTACATTTTCTGTCCTCGTCAGGGTTCAAGCCGTGATCAGTCAGGTTGAGATTTTCAACCCTTACTCCTGAGCTTCACGGTCGACGGTCATCACCTTGTGCGAATGGCTCAATCAGGCACTCTTGTGTGTTTGAGTTTCAAGCTTGGATTAACCAATTCAATTGTTCAGAGGCACCAGGCACTCTTAAGCACGGTTGGAGTCCGGACAGGGACACAAAAGGACGCGCTGCTGACGAGTCCCAAACAGGACAAAACAGCTGTCTAGTGCACTTTGTTAGTTATCGCAAACATTTCCATCACATTTGATTATCTGTTTACTTCTTCTGAATTTCTCATTGAATAATGAAGTTATCACCTTTAATACGTAGGATATTGTTGCGCTCTGCTTTTGTATTTGCTCAGGGAATATTTTCAGTCCGATTCACTCAAGTTAAGGAATCTGATTGGCATTTTCAATGTGACGTTAGCAGCTCAACAAGGGAAATATTGTCTTGGAAACGACTCATGAGTAACATAAATGAGATCATACAAACACGCCAAAGTGCTTTTAGCAATCGCATCAATTTTCTGTATGTGTGTAATGGAGGATTTGGTTTGTTTAAATGATGCATTCGTTATGTAAAACCAAATCCTCTATTACTCTCGTACAACAAATAATGAGGTTGTGAAAGTTTCCAACTAAATCGTATCCCTGGAGGCTTATCTTGAGATGACCGAGGACCAATACTGGCGACAAGCTTTCATAGACGGGTTGTGCTATATCGTGTAAATTCAAAATGAAAACTGTGATCAGCTGCCCAGTGGCCTAGTATGTAGTATGCTTGCGTTCTATTTGGGAGGTCCCGTGCTCGATCCCCGGTTGGGTTGGTGGATTAGTGTACTGTTGATAAAGACCGGACTAGGTCGAGAAAGCTGTACAGTGCCTCGCAGCTTTTCAGCTCACGCCTCATTTACACGAGTCCATCATATTAATCATTATTTAATTTCGACGGGGTAAAATAACCTTGTGACCGTTTAGACTTGCTTCTGTCTAAGATCATGGGGGAGAGGGGCTCGAATAGAAAATGGGATCAGATCGTCAAATAGAGAGATTGTGGTGTTTTCATCGTTTCCGAAACGGTACGCGATATTTGTACGTACCAGTGAAAATGGATTCTTGGGCGTATTCTAGAATGATCACTAACCGAATCTTCTTATCATTAAGTTATTCCGCTATTGCACATCCGGAAAAGCTATCCAGCAGGTGAAACCCATCCACGCTTGGTGATCAGTGGTTGGACACAAAGAAGTTCTGCAAAGCGTTCATACGCAGTGCTGATTCCGTTTCCAAATGTTCTCTTTTTTCATTCGAACTATTCACCGAAGCTGATACTGGTCCCCTTCACATCTAAAATCTTCCGTAACAGCTTTCTTTAGTTCATGCACTGGTGTTTTTTGATGCGTAAGAAGGACGATGTGGCGTTAGTGTAAAAAACAAACGATATGTCGCAATTCCAATACAACTGACTTTCGCAAAATTTCCACTCTTATTGGGTGATGCTGACAGTTATGTAGCGGAATCGAAGGCAGGAAAAAGTCGACCGGGGCCTTTTTAAGAAGTTTCTCAACAAACAAATATGCGCGCGTGCCCTTTGACTGGCTGAGCTACACTCTCGTGCTTGTTCGTCACGTTGGAATTTATCGTTTACCTCATCCATATAACGGTGCTAATCATGACCAGGATCTACAAGGATTCTCGTCAGGACATGCTATAAATAAAAACTGTGAATTCGGTGCTACCCAATGAAAATTTTAACTGAAATATCAGCATATATGCTTACACAAGTTACACAAATACATACACAAATACAATAAACATTCGTCTAAATATTTGGCTCAAAGCAATTTGGGCTATTCATCGCGCGAGGCTTGTGTGTGTGTAATGGTATTCCGTAACTGCGTGCCAAATATATTCCAAATTTTCTGATTTCACTAGCATGTTGTTTGTTCATCGTGACCGAGCCCAACCAAAATCAATAATTTTTCATTGTCTCAGATTTTCCTGGTCTAAGTTGAACACATTTTCTGTTGGACGTTGACATTTTTCAGGTTTGGTCTGCGGATACAGGGGCGAGTGTTTGTGTTCTGCGTGGACACAGTCGTGGAGTATCGTGCTTATGTGTTCGCAAACCAATTTTAGTTTCGGGCAGCTCGGACAACACGATTCGTATCTGGAATATGGAGACAGAGCTGTGCGTACGCGTGCTAGAAGGCCACGAATGTGTTGTACGCTGTGTGATGTTTGATTCGGACCATATCGTTTCCGGTGCCTATGATCAGTAAGTTTGATCAATATTCAAAATCACCGTGGAGTAAACGATTTCTGTCACCCATCCCTAATAGGTGCCAACCACCACCTTTCTCTCACATCAGTCATAAAGATACACTGTCAAGTTAAACCGATCCTAGAAAATAATATCCATCGATCAGTATTTACATAAGCGGATGTTCAGTGTTAGGGTGTTCAACTTCAATTCAAGATTGATGCATATGTTGTTGTTGTTGTTGTTGTACTCTCCGATTAGGAAATGTTGTTCACAGATGTTTCTTAGCCGGGCTAGGCAACATCTTTAGTGCAACTTCGGGGCAGCACCAGTCCTTAGTGTCACCGCACTTTTATAATTCTCACATTTGACTCAGAGTTACTTGCGAGTAGTGGTGTGGGATAATTAATTTTTATTGATTTCAGCTGACTATCCTTCGGACTTCATCTTCACTCACAATCCTCAGTTCATCAATTCAACCATACACTCAAAAACAGTAGAATCGAGTTTCGCTCATATTGGAGCTCGTCAGTAGTGCATATTCCCCGACCCGTCCGAGAAGGCGTGTGCGCTACCACTGTGCCGACCAGCTCATACCATGGCTGAACCAAATTGCCAATTCATGTTTGTTCAGGTATCGTCTTCAATGATTGTCAGTTCATTTTGGCCCCACAGCAACGAAGGGAGACAGATGACATAGTGTTAACTCCAGTAGAGGGTTTTGATTGGTCGTTTGCGTCCCTTAAATCCTACTATTCAGTTTTGACCATTCGCTGTTATTTGATTGGCTGCGTCGTTATCATGGTGACTCTCAAGCTTTTCTCATTGGTCGTTTGACGGTTGTCTTATCGATTGGGAGTCAAACGTGTTAACCCGATGAAATATATCACATTCAGTTATTTTAAATAATCCCGGCTTGCAACTCCTCGATTGTCCGATCGGTTGATCAAATGACAAATTTAACTGTCTGACTTGCTGGCGAATCCTTTCTGATCCGGTATTGTGCGAAAATATCAGGAAACAATTGAAATATAAGATGATTGATTTTATAGTTTTCCGAGAAAAGAATTTATAAGAAAAAAATCTTACTTAGGGACTGTTTAATGTTCCGCGAAATATTCTCCCAAAATGAAGTTGACCACCCTGGTTGCAAATATTGATATGCGGTAATATGTTTAGTGTTCTGATCCACAGGAAATAGGTAATCATGTAATGGGCTGGTGGACAGACAGCGTTGCAGGACTCACTTGGACAGAGTTAAGAACCGCAGTTGATCGCTCAATCAGGTGACCTTCATTGGAGGGGAAGAACTTGTCTGTCTAGATGTGGGAAACCGATAGGTATAAACACACTGACGTTCTATCAGTTTAAATAAAATTTTTTATCCGGTTCAATTTGATTTATGCCATTCATTCCTAAATGGTCAATGTGATTCAACAATAGACGGATTTGCGGTGGACTGAGGTGAACAGTTTGAACAGACTCGAAGACCATCGCTGATTTCTTTAATATACGTCTTTTGCAATAGCTCCTCAACTCACGTTTTCCTTTCCTCATCTACCTCTGTTCTCTTCAACTCTTAAATAATTCCCCTCTTCACTCTCTCCAGGAACTTTCGGTTTGTCTCTGACTCTACTTTTTATAAATAACCATGTATCCCGTTACTCGAAATCCCTAATTCTAATGGCTGACTGGCCATCCACTGAGTTTGCAGGCTGCAAAACCATTTCTGATGAAACCCTCCGAACTGGAGCCCTGTGAAGCGGGTCCCTCCTGGTCGTTGTATACTGTTCGTTTAAATGAAGAACAGTTTTCTGATCCGGTTGCTGTAGTACCAGGAGATCCACGGAGCCCATCATTGCAAGAAGCTGGACTAATTGGCACGCCGCCGCTACGTCCTGTGAATTGATCTGATCTGATTCATTGGCTAAATACAGTTAAACGGGTCGACAGAGAAGATACATATGTGGAGCTGGCAATTCAGTAAGCCAAAATTTACTCGGTCATTTAATAGACTTAACATCATCATCACCATCATCATCATCTTAGCTCGCGGCTCAGAAGCTTAAATCCCAGTTGGTTCAATACAGCTTTCCAGTATAAGATGCCCACAGAAATCGCCAAAAGAGGCATCTGAAATCAGAGCATTTGGAAAAGCTGAAGCAGCTGAAAAACAACGAGGAGGCAATGATCACGAGACCGGACAAAGGTACGGGAATCGTTATGCTAAACCAAACAGACTACTACCAAGATGAACAAAATACTCGGTGACAGTAGGCAGTTCACGTCTAATGATGGGGAGAGAAAAATACCCCCTGCTATAGAGGTGAGAATATGTAAGGCAATCAGACAACTCAAACATGCTGGCGTAATCCATTTGCCCACGTATGAAAAAAATTAGACCGGTTTGAATCACATCTCGACTATACGGACAGCCCAACATCCATTTTGGATATGCGTCACTCACCGTGCCACGCTCTTGCAAACTGGTCAACCCACCTACTCGAACCAGTCAGAAGAGATATCACCAAGTTCAGTTTGCGACTCATTTGATTCTGTCAGTCCCACCGCATCCATCTATTTAATCAATACACGGATGTTCTCGTCGGATGTTAGCTTATTAGTTAATAATATGCCAGTGCAAGAGATCAATGAATTCATTGCAATTCTACTGAAAACTCTGAAATATTCTTTGGACCACCCGTAGCCCAAGCGTATTCTTTATCTCTGCACATATATTATAGAATCTCAATTTGGTGGTGCAACATATAAATATAAAGACATTCTAACGATCATCATATAAATCACCTTTATAAACGACATGGATGACAATGAATGTATGGACGATGCTGCTATTCCGTTGGAAAACCTTAATGGAACTCATGCGAAAATGAAGTTCATACTTTAAAAAGAACTCAATCAATGGTCTCCCAATTCTAGACGTGCTCTTTTCTCGACGGTCAGATGTGTTCGTATGTAGGAGTACTCACCATAAGACAAGATGTACGGGACAGTACACACGTCACCAAAGCTTTGTCTCATTGTAACAGGAGAGAACTTTGATTCACTGCTTACCCAAAAGAGTTGAGAAACTTCGTTTTTCGGACTCTGTCGAGTATGAACTGAGAAGAATACGTAATATTTTTTCTAGAGAATGAATATCTTGAGTCGTCTATTCATTAAAGAAAGGTATCATATCCATCGGAGGCATTATGCCGCACAACAACCAAGAAGTGACTATACCATCCTGGGTGACAAAATATCACGAAAATATGGAGTAGCCAAATTCAACCGTTCATCAAATTCAGCTACTTTGCCACTAAACCTTGCATTACATTCAGGTCTAAACTTTTTCTCTTCCGGCAGACTAAAGATAGATTACGTCCGGATACGACCTCGTTTTGAGTTTATCAGTTCGTCTGCTTCTGTGAAGCATGTTATGTGGGTCGAACGATGAAATGCCTCTCTGACCGCATCAAGGGGTATCGCCCCAGCTATGTAAACTAGGGATTGATTAGGACCTGGGCGACAGCAATTACGAACTAGTTGACTGAGTCTGACCACACAGTCAAGATGCTTGAGGCTTTCTATCCTCTCTGTTTCCAGTAGAGAGCAGGTTATTCAAAGAGTTCAAGTCTCTCAAATTTCGTCAAAAGACAAGGCAGTTGCAGTCCGACTCCCCTTCCCTTTCTCGTGTACACAGAAAGATTTGATAAGATATGATATGTAAGAGCATGACTAGGAGTATCCAAAAATAATGGTTCGCTCACCGACTCGTTTTTTTTTCAAAGTTGATAAGACCAGTGGTTTCATTTCATCATGGCCATCCACCAACTACCTGATAACGTAACCTCTGTTCGTGAACACTCACTCATTCGTACACTCACACATTCGCAACCGTCTTCCGGTATCCACTTTCCACACAAACACACACATACAAACATACTCACAAAATTCCGTCAACTTTTTTAAACTCTGATTGTCTTTGCTGATATGTCTCCCTTTAAACCATATTGAATCAAGTATGAGTGGCACTGTATGTAGTCAGTTGACGAAGCACCAAAACGAGCTTGTTGGCTAACTTTTAGCAAACCAATCGGGACTAATTTGATAAATGAAATACAATGGGTCTGTATTACTCGTATATTATTACAGTTCATGTATTAGGAATCTGTTCATTGCAATCATCGGTAATCTTTCTCCATTTTCAGGACGATTAGGATTTGGGATTTGCAGAATGCGTTGGATTCCCGATCGGAATCGAGTCAGCTGTGCATTCGAACACTGAGACAACACAAGAATCGTATATTTGGGTTGCAGTTTGAACCGTACAAAATCGTTTCCTGTTCTTTGGATGCTACTATTCTCATTTGGGACTTCGCTGGCTCGAACCCGGAAGCGTCGCATTGTGATAATTTTGATGATGACAAGTCGGACACAAGCGGTCATATTTCTTCACTCTTATGATTTTATTCGGACACCCTGTCAATCATTATTTTCATAGATTCCATTCGTACCATTGAACTTTTGATCTAAATAAAAGTAGTTTCCTGGTCATTCTGAAAGAGATCAACTGTCTCGTTGTTCCGTAACAATTTATCTACCCACAACTTTGAAGAATCTATTCCTTCACAAGATACCAACGAACTTGGTTCGAGTGACTTATAGAAAATTGAGTGGGGAGGCACAAATGTGATGAAAGTCAGGGTGTAATCGATATCAGTAGTATTAGTTAAGCACCAAGTAACTGAAATAGAGTATCAGGCAACCGTTTGTTGTTCACTTAACACCAGGACCTGTGGTTAACTGTGCACTTCGTGAATCGGTGAATCGTTCTTAGATTTACGAGATTGATTTCCGCTGAACATTTTACGTTACGTAACAGTTTTTGTTGGATGCTCGAGTAACAAGTGTTGACAGGTTTACAGTAGATCACCTGGGCATAAACTCGAAGAAGAGTAGTCAGAGTTACCCGATAGAACCCGCTTCTGGCGAGGAGAAGAATCACTATGAAATCTGGTAGAACAGTTTGCTTCATTCAATCCTTCAAAGGACATCAAGGGGGCTTTCTAATGTGTCCAAGGAGATCACCGGCGATCCAAAAGATAGCAGAATTGTTTCTAAACATCTACCCAACCAGAATTGACGGCAGTGAAAATTTTCGGGTTCAGCGGGAGACAAGTCGAGATTCATATGGATATTAGCAACTACAACCGATGTAGATACCTTTATTTGTGTTTCGTAGGAAGGTTTCATAACGGTTGTTGTTGCTGAATACTCATCGAAAAACATCAAGAAATCATACTAGTCTTAAATAACACATGTGACACCTCCTTGGTGTTCATTACAGCCTGGATTTGCTAATGTTAACAGTCACACTGTGTACAATGTTAGGCGTATCATATGGACGCAATCAACTTAGAAACACTGAAGTTAACTCAGAGTTACTTGTGAGTAGTGTAGTGAGATACTTGTTATTTAATGAATAGAACGGACTACCCTTCAAACGTCACCTTCACTCACATTCCTCAGCTCTTCCAGTCAACTGTACACTCAGAGGCACTGTTGGCAAGTCTACTGGTCTTACCTTGGCTACCCACTAACAACCTGATTAAGTGGACTCTTTTCATGAACTCTCACTTATTCACTAGTCAATCAATTCCAATCAATCAACATTACAATAGTTTAGCAATAGTGTGAACAAGGCACCTTTCGAATTTCGTGCTGCGCCTTTTCTATCATCGGATATTATTACGTGATTTTACAGAAGCGACCTGCGTTATCTGCCTCATACGCTGTCAAATCGATTTGTTTGATTTTCAAGGTCAAATGCTGTATAAGCAACGCACACTTTTCCCGCCGGTGAACATCAATTTTCGTCTTTGACACATTGTGTGAGAAATTGCAAAAAACAATTGATGAAGAAGGAAAAATCAATATACAAATAAAACATCGTGCCGGATGGAGGGTCGCTATAAAAGTCGCAGTAACACTGGAAAATCAAAAGCAACTGTTTTTCAAGTTGATCATGTTGCCAAGGGAAGCCCACCAGGCCACAGACTGGTGGAAATAAACTACTCGACGAAATGCTGACGATATTCTTACATCAAAAGAAAAGAAACTGCATTTTATAAAACAGTTACTTTAAAGGGGATGTCTTCGCTGACAAGCTCAATAGAGTCTTTTCGCAGCAGTGACATCCGCCAGTGATGCCACCCAGTTAAGATATATGCTTCTTATGTCACCAAACATCCGATGTCGCAACAAAAATAACCTGACTGTATTCATTTCTACTACGATTGTATATCAATTAGAGTGCACCTGTGGTAAAACTTATGTAAGTCTTGTGACAAGGCAGTTATTTCAACGGGTCAAAGAACACAATTTACGCTGGTTCACACAGGGTGGGAGTGGAGCTGTGTCAAACTCGATCGTTGATCATCTGGTAGAGATGGGACACTTCGTTGATATGCTATCGGCATTTACAATCACTGATCGAGTCTCTCATCACGCTCCGCTCGAGGATAATGCGGTTTCGGACGTTGGTGACCGCACAGGCGATTAGCATCTGACTCACGGAGCCTGAGGTGTGCGCACAACAAAAATTGATTCAAGCTCTCAAACTCCACTGATCAAGGGAAGGGAAAATCCCTTGTTCACATGACCATGACGTAACGTAGAGAATATCTGTTACGTATTGCAGACAGCGTAAGAATTTCGAGTTCCCTCGGGCTCACCACTACACACATAATTCACCCCCATGTCTGTTTGACCCTATTGAAATTATTTCATGCATAGATGTGATCATGAAGGCTTGAAACGTAATTCAACGAAAACATGTTCGAACTATATTGAGTGTTTGGTATCCTCATATTCCACACTTCTGAACAGGGCTCTCTTAACCACTTGTCGTCCACCAAACTGTAAACCTATCCATTGAACACGGACTTGTCAACCGCTTCTCATTTCTGGATTTGTTAACAATCAGTTGTCATTAGACTGACTACTTTTGTACAAAACATTTGAGTTACTTTGTTATTTTGTTAGTTGGTTACATAATCTAATTGAGGACGGTGTTGTCCGGTTTGATGAATTCGATAACTTTCGAGGTGATCGGAATGTGACCTTTAACAATAGAGATGCTTTGTTAGTACCTTTAGTCAGCCGTAGTGTGATGTAACAACTCTCATCCTTGGTTTCATTTCAATGCTAGGAAAATTAGTTGCATTCTAAATTACATCGCATCATGCCAGCGCACAAGTACATTGCCCCACTCATACCCGCGCTTCCGACATCCGAATATTTTCTGACTCCTTCTCGACACAATCCATAGACCAGTCTTTGTGCATGGCGGCTGGTGCTTCCAATCATTTCCATGTTGCCTTCTTAAGATAACCACGTTTGATTAATGTTGTGTGAGTTCCGACTCGCGTGGATGCGCAGTTCGAAGTGATCCAAGATGTCTTCTTTATAGAAAAAAAACGAGCAAATATTCACGTGTTCAACTACCTAGTAATTATTTTGTATCCTACAATCTAAGGTAAAAATCATCACAATCAACAACCACAGACAGCTTTCCGAACAATAACGAGGAATTGTTCACCCCAGATAACCTAACTAGACTACAAGGTGCGATTTCGTCAACAGATTTTTCTGTTCTCTCCAATTCCAGTAATTTTTCCAGATACAAACATCTCACTGGCCATCTTGCTTTCTGTTGTGATTTGTGTTACCCCACGGAGACTGTACACATCCGTACTGACAGATTTTCATCACCTCGTCTAGGATGTGATAAGGAAAGGACAAAGATTTATGGCAGGTGCAACTATTTACGGAACACTAAAAATGAACACAACACACTGCAAGGGAACATGATCTAATTGCGGAATTGTTTCGCTGCATCTCATCAACCGAGTAACCGAGTGGTAGAACATAGACCAGTATGGGTCAAACGCGACCGGATCAGATTGAGGGATACGCAAACAACCAACCGCGTAGGGCACTTCATCTGCTGCAGACTGACCACCGAGTCGAGTTATTTACACAAACCTAAATAAACGGCTACAAAGATTTGTAGAGACCGTGGCAATCAAGCGCTGAAAGCCTCTGCTGTTTCAGAAAAAAGGAGGTCAACATCAGTCTGACATTGCCCTGGTAACCACGTTAAGCGAAGGAGTGAATTGTTACCAAGTTATAGCATCAAAACCAATGATATATGACCTAGTTTGTATTCTGCAGTGTGAGCATCAGCTGAGA
>UZAN01042182.1:13049-25735 GCA_900618425.1 Echinostoma caproni
TCAGTCCTGTTGAAATAATTTGAAAGAGTGCCGATGAACCGGATGACTACTCTGATATTCTTTATTCTCTTCAGTTCCATTTTAGACTATTGACGCCGTCGCTTATGTTTTTCATTATGTGGCTTCAGTTTTAGTTGGGAGTGCTGAAACTGCTCGCCTCATTTTCCCGATTATACCAACGCCTTTGGTTCGTTTGAATGTTGCATTCTCATTCAAGTTCTAGCTGATCGCGGTTTAGGATCCAAGGTATGTAACGCTCTTCAAAAATATTTCACTTTTAAATCCCGATTTACTCCCATGTGACGGCAAAATGTCGTTCATTAATTGCTTTGCAACTTTTCAGGCCATTTTTGCCATTCAGAAATGCAGTTTCTACACTTAGATTAAACCACGTTACTGGAACGCTTAGGTTCACTAGATTAATCTAAATTGTCTCAGCGAACTCCGTGATTGAACAGGTAATTCTTGGCCCCGCGTCAAACGGCATGCATTCTACGTGTCAACCGGGATAACCTCGAAGGGTTTCATGTGTTCACTCTGAATCACTCACAAAGTGTTCGTTTTACAAAGCAAGCTTTCCACAGGGATCGTTACATCAGACAACCAATAGAAAGAAGAAATGATACACAACGTGAAATTCGATCAGAATGGTTTTTTATTATGGTGCAAAGAATAACTTCCAAATAAGCGACTCACGCTCAATCACAGTTTCTGTTTATTTTTTCTCAAGCCTATATCCGAAAATAATGCTTTGATCTATTCGTGTCTAATTTAATCTTGCATGTGTACAGAAATAGAAAAGGTTACCTGAGACGGAAAATCATCGGAACAATTTTCATTTTACTAATGTTCTAGTCCATATCTTCGGTAAGCCTCAGTATGATTGGGAGTAGGTTTCTAGGTTTGTGGCTGGCCACTCCTCCCTTGCACTTCACAAAATGCTCCCATACGACCAAGCGAATCTAATAGCCTTTGCTGAGAAAGCCCTACTCACTTCTTTCTCGTGTTGCCGAAGTGTTTTCCCGCTATAGTAAGAGGACAAAAGCCAACGCCCGCAACTCTACTTGGGTTGGTGGACCACTGGTAGTTCACCTAGGAAAGTTGACCAAAAACTTTGATTTCACATCAACCAAGAGGAGGCGTACGAACCACAAAATCCTTCCCGGATGTTGCAGCGGTCACCGGTTCTCTTGGGCGTCAAGGTGTTTTGGACACCTTAGACGTTTGAACCTATGGAAAATGCGTGTGATCCGATGAAATGGACTCCGGCCCCCAATGGATTGCGGTTTTCACACCCACTGCCTTGTGAGTCAGGCTTTGGCTAGCCAAAGGTTTCTGTTTGGGATTCCTCATGAAAACTCACCTTCCTTGGCCTGGGCAACTTGGCTGTATTAAACCCACATGCAAATCATACAAAGCTTTTCTTCTTACAAGGATTATTGTATCATGCTTTGTTTGGCGCACAATTTGGCTTCAGACGTGTGTAAAATATATATATATATATACTTATAAAACATCGAATCATAGCATTGATTATTCCTTGGAATAGTTGTGCAAGAGCTGTTTATCCAATGGTGTTGCAAACAAGGTTATTGTGACAAAAATACACTTCCTGGGTACAATTATATGAATGAACTGACAAAAGATTACCGGATACGCATGCCTGACGAGTGGCATGAACCACGAAACCGGTCGTGTTTCCAGGTAAATTTTGTCCAGTCATTCGTATACTACTTATTATGATATGCATGTACATGGGTGTATGGATAGGCATTCCTCCAACGCGTTTTAAATAGTCGTCACAAGCGTTCCGAGATAACGCCAGCGAACGAGTTACCGGTTAAAATTTCAGGACAAGAAATAAGAGACCAAAGTAGCAGTAACAGTCAGTCAGGATAAATGTGTGATGCACGGGGACTTTTCCGACAAATATACCACAACCAGTGTTTGTTACGTTTTTTCGATTACTCCTGCAGATCGTGATTCCTGATTTGCGTGCCATGCAGTATGTCCCCAAACAACCACGATCAACGTAGTGTTACAAATTCACAAGACGGTATCCGGACGATGACAGTAAATAGTTACGAATAGCCGCATCGATATTGGTAAAGTGGTATACATAATACTAGATGCCTCATTTGGGAGGAATCTCCTCAGAATTCCCGTTAGAACACAGGATAATTGATGGACCATTGATGGACCCCCAATGTGCACTCAGAAGCGTTTTGTCCAGGCATTATTTCTGTCATGACCAGTCGCCAGTCGAGCTTGGTGATCGGAAGAACGTCGTAACCAAGAGTGACACACATCGGGATCGCTTTGTACATAAAGTAATAAGATCCACCTTTACATGGATCAATCACTATTGAATACTCTACCTTTACAAATGTAAACGACCAGTTGATGAATTTATTGAAGGAAAAACAGCTTATTTTGCCCATCAGATTTTGTAGTTTAATTCTTGGTTTTGTTTATATTCTCGTACGATTTGTCTAAGTCATGTTCAACCGATCCGGCTAAATTAGGCAAAATGGAATAACGGAAAAACCCTTACATGTGAGGAAGAATTTTCACGACTGTTTGTGCTTCAAATGTGTAATTTATTTTGTTATTTCCATTTGATGCGCGAAATCAGGCGAGGTAAATGAGGCTGTAACAGAAGATCAGAATGAACGGTTTACTGGTGTGCTGGTCAAGGATTGCAAGAAAAACAAACGCGAATAAACGAAAACGGTAAGATATATTTTTTTCAGAAGTGGTGGACGTGAATGCATGTGAATTCTAAGTGAGCATTACCCGTGTAATTGATGCGTAGGAGTTATCTCACGCTCTGTGTTCTATGTTGCAGAAAATAAACATTTACAATCCCCTCATGAGGGAGATATGATCAGTAGGATGTTGTGGGTACCCCGTGATTAAAACACGTCAAACAAACCTGAAATACTAATAATTATCTTTTCAAAATTTAAACATGTTCCGACCGGTACGTTTGTCGCGGTTGCCTGTGGCCGGATTGATTGACTGATCGATTGATTGATAGATGCTGTCAGCTGGCCACACTTACACACTCACACTTTGCGCATTGACTCTGGTGCAATATTGATTGGCTTCAACCAATCAGGTGTTAGAATTGAACCGTCCTCGTTGATTGATCCGATGACTATTGGAATGCCTATGTGACGGCGTGCGGCCGTTGTGTGACGCTTCAGTCGGTTTTTCGCCGGTCTACCGGCCTGTCTTTTCACATGTTTCCTGCTCCCGCTTGCTGACCAGTCTATGAACCGGCTACATATGGGCCGTCTTCAATAAACATATTGCACAATTCCCGGCGGGCTTATCTACTTACTTAAATCGGGACAAAACACATGGAAAATGAAAATATCTAAATTCGGAATGCCGATTTAACCGCAGCTGGTGAAAAAATATCTCTCGGAACAACCATAAAAGGCTGTTCCTGCATCAGTAACAAAAAACAAAATGAGAATGTTTATTGCAAAATAGATCTTTTTATGCACTAATTTCAACAGTCCCCGGAGAAATGTTTGGGTTTCTGGCCAATGTCGGGATAAGTCAAACTAGCCAATTCAATGCAGTTCTGCTCAACTGGACTTCTTTCGGAAATTTTGAGAGCTCCATCAATTGATGGTCGATCCTTTAGGCCTCTGTGTGTGGGCATTTCCTCGCGAATTTGTAATCATTCAGACTAAAGAAAAGTGTTGCTACTGCCCTTCAAAAAGTTATCACAACGGAAGGAATGTAGTCTTTTTCAGCAATCCGATTCTGTTCCATTGTGCAAAAATGGTTTGTGTAAATAGTGTTCCCTGTGTCCATCATTTATCTCCGGTATTGATTTTCTTTAGTCCATGTATATTACTCACCCAATCTATCCATCCTCCCTTTTCTGTTGACTGGTATCCACATCTAGAAAAGTTGAAAATCATTTTCATAATTTGGTTGGAGTGCTTTCTCACGGGGTTTCAGGTTCCAATCTGCTTCTTATGTAGTTGCAATGTGTTCGNGGTTAATCGGGTCACAGCCGAGTGCTCCTCAAGTGCTGTAAGGTCGACTCGTTTTCTATTGACTAATCGGAGGGCTGAGGAAAACGGTTTTGCGGATATGCAGTGTATACGACAAATACGAGGTGCAGGTAGATGACGGGAGGCAAGGAAAACGTGAACTGTAATCTCGTATTGTGGAATGTTGTTCACTAATTNCTAATTGCAACTCACACACGGAACCAAATATTATAACACAGTCGAGAGCACAGCTCACAATTCATACGAGGGTCATCGTATACGCGGACTGTGAGAATAGAACTCAGTGAATGTGATCGGAAGGTGATGATTTTCTACGAGTATACAAATATAGTTTAAAGAAGCAGCAGTGTATTGATCGTTTGCCAGCTGCCTTTTTGATGAACCTCCGTGTGATTATTTTGTTCCCAAATATCAAGAGCATGATGCGTGGAATCCGATACGAGTAACCAATAACTGTTGTTGTGGGGGACTTCCTTGAACTGGCCGCAGGGCAATCCGGTTTGGCATGATCGAGTTGTTTCATCAAGAGGGGTTTGAGCGCATGGAACTGTGCGCATGAAAGCTGATGGGGAATACTTCGAGAAGGTGTAATGCTTATTTTTGTGTAACAAATAAAACTTTTGGTGCATCCGCAAAAGTTTAACTCAGCCCCCCCTATTGCATTCGGGAAACTGAGTGGAAGTCACCATAGCTTTGCTATGGTCCACAAGATATTTTTGTAGAAAGAAACGAACACAGATTTACGCAATGACGACGACGTGGTAACTGATTTCAGGTTTTTGAAAGACGACAATAATAGATTAACGATCGATCAAACAGTGAGGTTTATTTTAAAAATAATCAATACTATTCGACAAAAAAGCAATGGAAGTTTGGCATGTTGTTCTCCACAATTAGCGAAAGGTGCAGCGCGGGTGAGCGGTTGGAAGCTGGGATTGACAATAAAAGCTCACCTTCTTTAAAATCTCTAATTTCTTTCTTTCAAGTTCCTGAAATGGTTAAGCAAGTGTGCATAAATTTATGAACAAGACGTCATTCAGATATTAGCAAGATATTAATGAATTGGAGTTTTATGTTTCAGAGTGATCCCCGTCTGACGGAAAAGCTTAGACACCCACCGACTACGGAGCCAGTCTGTGGAAGACGAAATATGGCAGTGTCCTCATCGAGGAACTAATTCAAAGTTACATGGAGAAAAATACGTTTAAGATAAGGCATTCTTAATGAGATATTTATCTTCCGGTTTATCTTAATAACAGTCTCGCAAAACATCTATGGGAACCAAGCCCATTTTGAGTGAATCGTAGTCAAGCTTAGACATTGCAAAATATGGACGCACAACGTTTTGACTTGGTGAAGTTAATGCCTTTCAACAGAATGTCAAAATGCCAAGCTGAATACAAGTGAACTGGAGATTCTGGAACTCAATAAACCATTTAGTGATTTTCAGAACTGAGCTGCAAACTCTAACCAACTACATCGATAATGTGGATACTGTATTGCGCGATCGATCAAAATTGTCGAACAAGCCTGCTCTGATAGACGTGGCGTTATCCAAAAAATTAGTGATGCAGAGAAGAGACCCTGATTCGTCCACTTTCGATCAACCCAGGGCTGTTATTCCAGGGCTTTGTGCAACTCGTCATAACATGCTATGGCAAAGTGATTGGCTAAATAGTTAGAACATGTTCGAATTAGGTTGGCAAAACACTAGTGATATAAAATTGGTCGATCTAACAATTCTCTCGCTGTATGGTAGCTCTTTGTTCACAAATGTTCCTATTAGCGAAATGATAGAATACCGGTGCAGTTATGTACAGCCTTACAATATATAGCT
Organism: Echinostoma caproni; assembly: GCA_900618425.1. Taxonomy (NCBI): domain Eukaryota; kingdom Metazoa; phylum Platyhelminthes; class Trematoda; order Plagiorchiida; family Echinostomatidae; genus Echinostoma; species Echinostoma caproni. The sequence goes on from UZAN01042182.1 coordinate 18,924, forward strand.
CAACGTCACCTTGAAAGATTTAACGGAACTACTTTATTTCGGCACGTTTAGTGTTCAGTTCAAGTTTGACGATAAAGAATGACGTGGTCATGAGGTCTCCGCTGGGACCGATTTTCGGGGAATTATTCATAGCGAAACTTGAAAGCACTCGAATACAGTCATCAATTCAAGACTGTGTATTATACACTTGGTAGGTAGATGGTAGTTCTTGTGTGAATAACGCAAAATCGGAACTATTAAACAGGGTCCACACTGCGCATCCCAATATAAGAATCACTTTAGAAATGGAGTGTAACAACAATGTGCCATTTCTAGATATTTGCACCAGATGATTCGGTGCAGCGTTCCGTGTATAGAATGGCAACTCAGATAGATCAATACGTCCATTTCTGATGGTTGTACTGTTTGAGGTAAGAAGAAACCTAGTCCAAGTGGACACGCTGGAAGTGGAGCGCCTTGTTATAAAATCGATAGTTGCATGTAACTGGAATCCGGAACGTTCAGTGAATAAAACGAATAAGGTTCCCGTGATTTATCCATTATTTTTAGGACATTGCGATTCATAAGTGGTGATATACATATATATATATATAATGAAATACTACATACATATATAATACTTATTATCATATGTCATTCTAAAACCATGAGGTCACTTTTGGTGTGGTTATTAGCATCTAACCCACTTACAAAACATTGAATCATAGCATTGATTCTTCATTGGACTGGCTCTGAAAGAGCTGTCTATTCAATGGTTACCCGGTGTTGCAAACAAGGTTATTGTGACGAAAATAAACTTCCTGAGTACAAGTATATGAATGAACTGACAAAAGATTACCGGATACGCATGCCTGATGAGCGGCAAGAATCGCGAAACCAGTCGTGTGCTTCCAGGTAAATTTTGTCCAGTCATTCACATACTATTTATTATGAAATACATATATATAGCTATGTTTTGGCATACGTAGAATTGAGTTTCTTCGTCAATCTCTGCTGTTTCGTTTGAAACGTGCTCAGACAATTGTGCATTAATCAAACTGAATGGGTGCAATTTTGAATTCGGCACGAACAACTGTGTCCGGTTATTATTCGATTTATCAAACCATACTTATTTGTGGTTCCACCATCTGGCTCCACTTTTCCGACAACCGCTCCCCGACGGCCATATTTTTGGTACTGGTTTTATTTTGTGTTACCAATTTTCACGTGCAATGGGGCATTTCTGAATACCCCATTTGGGATTCGTTTACAATAGTCAATCAGCTTACTTAACGGTCGTCCTCACTGAAAAGGGGTGGAAATGTTCTACGTGAATGGACCGATTGCAACAATCCCATTCGGAAAATTTAATAAAAAAGACCATAGATAACAAAACAAATGCGGTTTTGTTGAATAACAATCGTGTTATTCAGAAGATTTGGGACACTTTCGGCAGAAAACTTCTTTGGAAATATATATATAAATATTATCCTGTAATTACTTTATTTTTTGATGAAGCGAAAAAGAACAAACAATCCAAAAAACTATGAACAATCTAACAATCCAATCATCACTGCTACCATTCATGTGATCAATGAACTACATCGGGGCGGTGATATACGCAGAATTGAGTAGCCTCCAAAATATTCCCATAGTTACCCGACTGTAACCCCCGATTCGGATACAATTTTGTTCCCTTCTCAACTATGGTCAGCTTTGGACGCCAACATTTAAGAATGCGCTCGGTCAAATTCTCTATAATCCCAATAAATCTGTGGATGGAACACAAGTAAACACGAATGGATGCTGTTTTCAGTTTCTTCTCTGTCAACAAGGTCAACCACTTTCAAAACATAACGAAGGGGAGAAACCACGATAATATTCTTTTACTCAAACAGGTGTCCACGTTTGACACGAAAGATAAGGCAAAATGGTTCACTTTTCATTCGGTGTCTTTTTGATCGCACTGGGTCATCTCAACGAGTTCTTCATTGTTTCTTCCACATTGTTTCTTCCACACAATTCTGGATGATGACGTCTCATTGATCATGATTCAGACTATCAAATTGTTTTGACTTACGCGTAAGCACTTTATGAAAATCTATGGAGATTAAAAGGTCCACAACGCGTGTTACATAGTATTGAAAATTTCGGAAGCCAAATGAAATAATGTCGACATAACCAGCGCATTTCTGCATAGACCAATCCTATATATATGGAATTTTGTTTTACGGGGGCCTAATGACGGCCATTAGATGCTAGTAGTTCATTTGGAATCACATCATACCCCAAGTTTCGGAAAAGCTTTCTTCATGTGATTTGCTCACCTTTGAACGTCCAAGAGTTTTGCCTAATCTCTACAAATGCAAACGGTGAAAAGAAAAACAAGTTGGTAACAGTGCAAGTGTTGAAGGTCTGAACAAACTAAGAATTTGAAAACTATCTGTGCTGATCTGGACATGAGGTTTGGTTCAATGCTCGTTTCAATTGTAGAACGTTATTCATCTGACACTACCGCGATAATTTTTCGTCACTTGATTGACCGTTGACACTCAACTTTGATCCATTTTTAGGACAGACAAAGTTTAAATTTGCCGTCTATGGTTTGAGCAGTACGCTGATAGGGATAATGAGTCATTGGTTGAGTAAAAGCGTTATTTATACTGTGTCAAAGATGTTCGTTCGTTCCGAAAAAGATCTAAAAAATTGCTCCTTTGGATAGAAGCACACCATAGCGGAAGAGATAGCTTAAATTAAGGAATTGTCTGTCTAAAAATATAGGAATTTGTAACCAACGATCTCAAGGAGGATGGGTAATTGAAAGCGGACTGTATTTGTTTCGATAAGTACATTGGGCCAACTAGGGAAGAGCGTGCACATCGGGGCGAGCGCATATGTGCTATATGTAACAAACATCGGTTTCATCCTAGAGCACTAGTCACCTTTTTCTTCGTATTGGTTACGTCATTGCACACCGAAGCCTAAGTAATATTTATCAGTATTATTATCAGTATTATCGGTATTCACACCTTAGGTTAAATTATTATATCAAATTTGACCATTTCTAATGAAAGGTCTGGTTCAAGTTGATCTTCTGAGGAAATTTGTTGCAAGTATCGCTGCATCCCACGAGCACCAATGTTGAGGACTTCTTGTTTAAAATGACACAATAAACAGTAGCTAATATCATTCACAAAACCTGTCCATCAAGAAAACTGGAATTGGGCTGAATAAAGTTTAAGCCGTCCGTTGGGGGAATCCAGCACCCTGAGTCTCACATTTCGGAGCGCATAGCTTCAAAAGTGAACGAAGCCCTTTAACTCACATCATATCCGCATGATCATGTTTCTCGTGACCTTTCAGTGTTATGTAACAAATGAACTTCTAAACTATTTTATCTTTTCCGATTTTACTTCCTTTTATCCAATGCACAATGATAGATTTTTCAGGAAGTGGGATGCCACCCCTCAGATGGTTGCCACACAGCATACAATGAGGAAAGCCACACAGTGGTGCGGAGACTCGAACACGTCTCCCGGGACGATAATTTGGACATTACCACCGCAGAATAAACACCACCACCACCACCACCACCACTCTGGGTGTACATAGGCACAATATGCGCAATGTTCACAGAAATACTAACATCGATAGAACACAAAATTTGTGCGTTATTAATCGTCCAGTGCCATCTTACCCGAGCGGATTGTGTTGATATCTGGAAGGGTGAAAATTATTCAATGAGCTTCACCTTTGGTTTACAAGTAAATTGTGACAAAATCCAGAGAATTACGATTTTTTATAAACAACTAATCATTAACCAGCAGCCATTTGTGATTTGAATGAAAATACAATTATTCGATGCACCACGAAATATACGAGATTGTTTGAATATCCTGAAATATTATATAAAACCAATGTAGAGAATATTATACTATTTCTTATCCAATTAGAAAACCGTATCTTTTAGAAAAAAATGGACACTTCATGCGGGAAAAGCCCCAGAAATCTGAAGCAGAATAGTATAGCAATGAACGAGCTATTCTTCAAAGATTATCAAATGATTCGGTGAGTGATTTTACAATTTATAAAGAAAGCGTTTTATTCATTCTCACCATTGATGGCGTTTTGTATTTCTTTAGCAAACAAAATAATCAATTGAGTATTTATTAATTTCTTGTTGCTAAGTATAAGCAAACTATGGTGATTTTAGAGGATAATGTTTGGGGCATTGCGTTTTCGATGGGAAAGAACAAATTTCTCTTGATTATCGATCCATCGATTTCATGTAGGGCCTTGTGAAATTGGAACTCAAATCACGAACTAATTGATTTCATTGTTTATTTAGGGTTGCCGATTGAACTGCACACGAGTTGTCACGTGAAATATCCAGATTCCATGGGACATCAACTGACATTGCAAATAAGCGTCAAAAACCGGTCATTTGTCAGTCTCATTCAGTGGCTAAGATAAAGACATTAAGTATTCAGAACGGTGTTCTTTTAACGAATCACGTAGAATGCCAGCAGCAGGAGATTGCACCGGCGTTCCACTGAGTTACAACAAGTCACTACGAAGTACGAACTAGCGTTGACCATTTGCCAAAATCGAATTTGCATTTAAAGGAGGAAGTCCCAAACACACAGTATCCATGGTCGTTTCGCTGCATCTGCACACGTGCATACGGCAGTCAAAATAATTATTTATTTATTTTTTGGCATTGTTTTCACTTTCACCCGGATACCATCGATATTGGTGAATGATCCATTGTCCTCCTCCCTCCGCTAAACCAGACTGCATTTACAAATCCAAGCGTGGATGCTCAGTCATTGGCAAGACAGAGAGGTAGTTACGTCACCGAATAGCTAAACACATCCCGGTGTGGCCTAAACAAGTGATGAATGATAAGTTCGAAACTGTTACGTCATCGAATGATCAGAAAAACTTAGATATTCAGGTACAGAACACTTATTCAAAAAAAAACATTACGTCACCCCAACCCATACATTTCAGTTCGTCTACAACACAGCATATACAAAGTTACTAAAATTTGCTACTTATACTCTCATACCCAACTTATGTAAACAACGTGAGCGATTAGTCATGAGTGTTTTTATCCAGGTGATTAATCGCTACCCTCTCCCGAGCTTTGTGTTTTTGTGTCCTGTTGTCCGTTGTGATTGGAGCGATTTTGTCTACATCCGACGGTTATTATCTCACTGACCACAAAAGCATCACTTTGACTGCATGTGTATGCCCGTGTGGACAGAAGCCACGAACTGATTATGGGGATAAATTGTACAATTCCATTTGTTTTATTTAGAGTATCAAGCTTGGATTAGCCCATTCGATTGTTCAGGGGCACCAGGCACTCTTAATGGTCTTCTAGTAACGATCTACCTAGGAGTGAAACCCACACCGAAGACCATCAAGAGTGCCTGGTGCCTTTGAAAAATCGAATGGGCTAATCCAAGCTTGATACTCAAACGCTGATTGAGCCATTTGCACAAGGTGATAACCATCGATCGTGTAGCTCAGGGGTAAGGGTTTGAAGTCCCGACCCGACTGATCGCGGTTCGAGTCCTGACGGGGACCCAAGATGTACGCACTGCTGACGAGTCCCGAACAGGACCAAATAGCCGCTCTTTGTTTGCTTATCACAAATATTTCCATTTGTTTTATATTTTTCCGTTCAAATTTGTGCTACGGAGAAAAGCAGTGTCATTCTGATTACAGGAATAACCCTGGCAACGGAAACTACATTTAAAAAATCAATATATATTGATCTCACTTACTAAATCTCATTTCCGTACCTGGAAGTGAGCGTGTAATAATGGAACTTAGAAATTTGAACAAATAAAGCAATGTGAAGCAATGAGTTGAAAGTAAAAAAATCTTTTCATTATAATTTTATATAACAATAATTGTACACTTGATCGATGTTGATAGATTTCATTGTTTCTTCAAAGACATACATCGATGGTTAGAAAACTGAATCCGGTCAAAGCAAACAAACTCGACACACCATAATCGAAAAACGCTTGTTCAATCAGAAAAAAACATCAATTTCGCTTACGCCACTTTTTAGAAGAAAATTGTTAGGCTATATTGAAGGCTGAGCAAAACGCTTTTGCACACTATACGCACTGTACATGAATACGCGATGCAGATGACCGAGGGGCAAGTAAAACGTGAACTGTAATCTCGTATTGTGGAATACTGTTCAGCGTTTGCTACTCACACACAGAACCAAATATCACAACACAGCCGAGAGCACAGCTCACAAGTCAGCCGATGCATCCGGATGTAGGCGAGATTTTCTACGAGTATACAAATGTGGTTTGAAGCAGCAGTGGCACGAGTGTTGATCGTTTGGGAGCTGCGTTTGGTGATAACGAGTTTTTAATTAACACTGTGTTCCCAATCATCAAGTGCAGGAATGTGTGGAATCCGATGTGAGTCAGCAGTGGTTGCAGCGAAGTCTTCATTGAACTGGCCGAAGGGTTGTTACGCACTGCGGTATGGTAAAGCTGTTTCACCCGAATGTATGGAACTGTGCGTGTATGTATGTGTATGTACGTGTGTGTGTGTGTGCAGAAAAGCCAGTCGAGATTACATCAGGCAAATGTGATGCGTCTATTTTGTGTTCACCAAGTCAATTCAGATGAATTATTTCAAATCACCACTCAGAAGTTTATGTGAGTTAACTGCGAATAATCGTTCCAGTTCGGTAGATTTATAGTAAATCAACCCCTAACCCGCATGGAGATCCTGAATCAGTGGAATTTTTTCGATTTTTTTTTTTTTTTTTTTTTTTTTTTTTTTTTTTTTTT
>UZAN01042182.1:26555-50685 GCA_900618425.1 Echinostoma caproni
AATTTTCCTGCCACCAAAATCACATCCCCTGTTGTGAAGATTTCCTACACGACGATGAAAGACGGTGAATGAAATAGACGGAAACGTGTTCTTCCGTGTTTAAAGGTCAATCGATAAAGAAAACAATAAATTTCTAATTATTGAACAAAGTCAGGGAAACCGCATTGTACATAATAGGATACGATTGACATTATGATGTATTTTTCTAATCATTACAGGGAAAAATCTGTAAATGAATTTTTAAATATATTTTTTTTAATATTTCTGGGATTACCAGCTTAGACAAGGGTCAAAATGGGATTTTCCATTTCACAGGACAAATAATCCAATCAGGATTGTGCTCACTGTGGACAGATTAACAACTTATTCCTGCTGCTCTAAAGAGTCTGTCACCCTAATGACACAGAGGTCAAAGTGGTGCTGCTGCTGGTGGTGGTATGAGGCTTCAAACATTCCGAAATGGTTGATTGCAATTTGTCTCCAACACACGAGTGTACGATTACAATTAATTAGTTTAATAATGATGGTTAGTTTGAGCTCAATAATGTGTTTAAATTGGAATGACTTAATGAGACCGGATAAATTGAATGACAGGCCAATTTCCAACATTGTTCGGGCTTCATTAGAAAAATCGCGTCGTAAACTAATACGGTTGGTTGTCCGCTGGTTTTTCTTACAAACGAGCTATTTTAGTAAAACTCACTTCCAAAGGACATACCCATATTAGATAGTTACAGTTTCTACTAAATCGACTTTCACTTGTTCAAACTGTCAACTTACCGCTCATTGGTTTTCCTGTTGTTTTTGTTGTTGGTGTTGATGTTGGTGTTGGTGTTGTTGGTGTTCGTGTTGTTGTTGTATTGGGGGTTGATGGGAGGAGCGAACAAAATGTTTACGAATTCGCTGTTTTTCCTTCCGGGGCATATTTATTCGAGGAAATTTATACAAATCAATTAGACACCGGATACACAAGATTCAACCGGAGAAGGCTTTGGATGTTGTTTATCGCTTCCCACTCGATCGAACGAAGGCTGCCCGAGTTTGGAAGTCAGCTGTGACCGAGGTGCTCGCCATTCGCTCACACAACCCCAACCTGTGTGTTAAAAATAGACTGGTGCGGGCTCTTCAACTGCCGTAGCTGGGTTTGAAAACCAGGACAGAACATGACATGTCAGTGAACACAAGTGGGAAAAGATCACATCGTTTCAATTTGAGTTAACAGGATTTCATGTGTGTCTCCCTTTATTGCTGTCGAACCAAATGAGCTGACTGATTATCACTGAAGATGACACCTGAACAAATATGAATTAACAATTTGTTTCAGCCATGCTATGAGCTGGTTGGCACAGGGGTAATGCACACGCCTTCCCGGACGGGACGTTGGATATGCACTACTGATTAGCTCCAATAAGAGCGAAACTCGATTCTGGTGTTCCTGAGTGTATGGTTAAATCAATAAACTGAGGATTATGCTTGAAGATGAAGTCCAAGGATAGTAATTTTAATTAACCAACTTCTTTCTATGTTTTTCTCTTTCATATGCTTCCGCGGAGTAGAGTATGTTGACCCTACGACTAGGGGTCTGTCCGAGCGCATCCGTGGGCATGACTCTGAGTGGTTGAGAAGTGGAGTGATCAGTCAATCACAGGTGTGGTTAGGTCATACCATAATAATCTTAATCCGACGGTGAACATTACCGGAGCGTTGGAACCTCTGTACAGAGTTAGAACAGGGCCGTCTGGAAACGTGTGTTACCCTATCGTGGCTGCCGCAGTGGCAGTCAGCATCCGTCTCCACACCACACCTCTGTGTGCTCAAAAGCGACTTGTGCAAGCGCTCAAGCTCCCATGTCTGGCCTGCTTGANCTGCTTGAAAAAGAACAGCATGTAACGTTCGAACAAATGATAATGGACTCTTAACGAATTCAGAGAGTTTCCGTATGCAGTTATGCATGATGTGACTAACTTGTATTTGGCACGGGTGGAGGAGTGGGATTTGCATGCACACAGGTCAATGTGTCAAGAGTCAAGGGGTCAAGGTCAATGTGTAAAGGGCAGGTGTAATCCGATCGAATATTGCCAGCAAACTTCAAACATGCATAAACATGACCATAATGTTTATCAGACTAGATAGTTCAACTTCGGAAACAAGGCTGAGCATTGAGAGGACACATTCCGTTCAGTACCATACCGTACTATCCTAGAACAGTTAATGCGAAACAAACGAAATCCTGCGGAATGATGAACTGTTTCCTGTTAACGCTTTGTCGTCATACAATTGAATTTTTTGATTATTGCAACATGATCTTACGCCTTACGGAACAGACACAAAAAGTGAATATCCATTTCTTAGAAACACAGCAAATTTTAACTAACCTGGTGTCAAGGTAACTGTAGTCAAATTGACAAGAATATGACACTTTATAAACATGCATGCTTTGATCCAGAGAAATGAAACTACACAGTAAAATATTCCAGCCCGTTGGTAATCGTTACATGTAGAGATTGCATACTCTGGAAATGACGCATTCGTTTAAAAGTCGGTTCTTAGCTCTGAGGAAACAAGCAACTCATGCCATTTGCCACCATGATTGTTTCGTTAACTATGCTATTCGAAAATCTGGATTTATTTTGAGAAAATCGAGATAAAAGTTGTTTTTTTTTACACAAATGTTTAATTTTACGCCTGCGGTTTGTAAAACAACAAATCACTGAACTGGACTGGGTTGATTTTAATCACGCGAACACAATTTACAAGGTCAACGGGCGAAACGTGGTTCACTAATCATTAGACCAATCGATACTGGGGAAGGTCGATCGCGTGGCCAACCAGTCTCACGTGACATTCGATGCGGGCGAGCTGCGACCAGATTTGCGCCTTCATCGCATTCACCGGGAGTGATCCGAACTCGAATATGTTCTCTAATGTACAGTCTTTAGTAATTGAAAATGCCGATACGTTGCTGCACATATACTCACAATAAGAAACGTGGAAGTATGGGTGCTGCTGTTCAGGCATCTTTTCGTCCTGATTCTAACCTGATCTATCAAATCTGATCATCACAGATTATCCATGTTTGCTTCGATTGAATCAATCGGTGACTACTGAACACGTTTTTTCGGTCGTATGACTCACTGAACAAATCCATGCAAACACATTAATCATTCGTAGGTTATTACCATGATAACAAAACAATATTGTATCGCCATTTCAAATGTTTTTATTTCAGGATATTGACCAAGATCTAGAGAAGAGTTGCGATAATAAACTATCAGAAATTATCAGAAATTTATATTAATCGTATAAACACCGGCTGTTTTTCTGACTATCGGAAGCCTATAAAACCAACTGATTCCTGAGTAGGTTCCTAAAGTGCATCGAGTTGTNTGTTCACAGATGGCCCTGCGGCATTGCCAAATAATGGTCATTTCAAAAGCGCCAAAGACCTTTCAAACATAATTAAATTGTAGGCTCCATTTTTATTTTGATTATTGAGGGGAATATTGGATTGCAATCCCCGTTTGGTGCAAAGACCTCTTCGGGGACGTGACGATGTATGGTCGGAGCAGGCAGTCACGGATTAAAACATATCAATAATGGAAATAATGTGGAACGTTTGTAACTCGGGATGTGAACGTTGGTGGTGGTGTGTTCTCCGAGCTGGGAGGTTTGTTCGCAAACGTTTCGTAGCCAGGCTAGACAACNTCGGGGAAGCGCCGGTCCTCAGTCTAACTGCACTTATAAAGTTCTGTTCGAGGGTTTTGATTGGCCGTATGCGTCCCTTCACTCCCATTGGTCAGTTGTAACCATTTGCTATAATTTGATTGGCTGCGTCGTTGTCATGGTGACGCCCCCTCTTCCTTCATTGGTTGATTGGCTTTCTTGGAACAACCGGAAACCGGTTTGAATCGGTTTCGAATTTGTTCTGGGTCGGTTTTGGCTGGGACAGTTTTGGGTCACCAGAGGTTCTTTAGGTAATGGTAGATTGGTTTCAGTTCTGTTTTTTTATGCAGTCCCAGCTGGAGTGCTATGCTTCGATTAATTCCCGTATCGACTTTACGGTTCATCTTATGATTATTCTTACGTTGTTCAGTTCGAAGATGTGGTTTTCAGCATCCATGTGGATTGAGATTTGAGACTTCCCCTCAGTGTCTTTTGACTGGCAGTCTGTGTTCGTATAGTCGGTGTCCTGAGTTTTCAGCTGGTTTGGCCGACCTAGTATTTGTCATAGTTTGGACACTTTAATTTGTATATGACGTTTGAAGAATTTTCTTTTGGCAGTTGATCCTTTGGTCTTGATAGGATAGCCTCCACTGTAGCCGTTGTCTTGTGTGCAACCAGAATTCTTGATGGATGCAATAATCTGGCTGCCATTTCCCAGACTCCTTGTATAGTTGTTCGAAATTTCGTGCTACACTGCTTACACGCGACACTCAAGAAGAGAGCAGCGATCAAAGCCCTGGGAGAAGCCTCAAATACACGGCAAGAAGAGGGATAGACGATCAAACGAACAACACTGTTGGCAAGCGGGGTGGAATAGTTGAAACATGAGTACCATTCTGCGATAAATGTTACGAAAAACGAGGAGGGAAAGTGTATCTTACTCGGAATATTGGTCTTTGCTCCTGAAGTAGGATAGTGGAACGAGTATTAAACGGGTATTAACAGCACGCATTATCATGTTCCAAATTGAAGTAAATGATTTATCATCTGAACAAAATATGGGTGTAATGGGAAGAAATTAGACTAGAAATACTCAACGAGTATCATTCAAGTATAAATACAGTACAATTGTAATTTTAAACAAAAACGTTACCATGATATCTTTTAGTTATTTGTTCAACTGCCCAATGGAAACATTTCGTGGTGCGTAGATCATCCCACCCCCCCACACACGTGTGGAGCACGTTAATCGATCCACAAAAGGAGAGAACTTAATTAAAGTTTCCACGCCTTTTGATTATTGATTTGATTGATTAGAACTGACCATTCTTCAGACTTTACGTTCGCCCGAAATCGTCAGCTCTTTCAGTGAACCGGTCACTCGTGGAAGCATTGCATTTGAGCTCATCAGTGGAGTATACCCACTGTTCCCTCCTGTCCGGGATTCGAACTCCGGACCCATCGTACATGGTAAACGTGTGTGTTATCACTGGGTCAACCATTTCATACTAGGGATGAACCAAATTGCTAATTCATATTTGTTCCGGGTATCATCTATGAGTTTGAAACATTTAAAGCAAACAGATGGAATGGACGCTAAATGGCACGGCACGATTGCGAGGAACATTCACTTGCCTATGAGATTCGTCTTGACTATAAAATGGGAAAAACAATGGACAGGCTTGGGTGAAATAGATTGACATGCGCGAGTTGGTATGTGTGCGCCGGTGCGCGGTTCCGTGATCACAGTAGCAAAAAAGCTTACAAAATGTGCCAAACCGTGCCATATGAGAACTACGCCAACCTGGTTGAGGAATGTTCATCTTATTCACTTCCTTCTCAGGCAGCAGAATATAACTTGAACCTACGAGTATTTTCTGCGTAATCCCGTAACACTGAACTGTCGTATCTGGTTCAACTGAGGCATGCTCAATCAAGCCATATCCACTTTTGATCAACATCTGAGTGACCAGACCTTTTCAATAAGGTCCCACTCATTGAAGACAGATCAACCGAAACTGGGTATATCGAAAAATGATGATTGTAACTACTGACAACCAATACCATCTGTGGTTTTTGTCAAAACTGAACGAAAAGCAATCGTTCTCCGGCTATAACTATCCGAACTCAGGATCGTGAGTATCGCTACTTTGAAGCTGAAAAATTGCGCGCCTCCAATCAGAGTGTAGCCTATCTCATTTGCTCGTTGAGCAAATGTTGAAAACCTAGGACGTTTTTTTGTCGATCGTCTGGTCTGCATATCGGTCAATTTAAACATTCCTACTTGCATAATGCCTATCCGTTTTGCAGCTTTCATCTGTAAGCCAAGGGCTGCACCAAACACATTTGGTAATTATACCGCATTCAGATGCAAAATGCAGATCGTATGAGTAGTATATTCAACAAGTGTATCAAAACATTCTAAGCAAGCATCAGAAAGAAACAGCTGCGTCAAATGATCATTAAACAGGGTTTTTTCAGTAAACCGAAATGCATAAAATGCTCGAATGTTCTCGGATTTATTTTGATTTATACTCAAAAGTAATTCATGCTCATTCCAATAAATTCTTCACGATCGCAGATAGTGAGTTTTAATGATAGTCTGATACCAGGTATTTCATATTCTAGTCGGCAAAACGCAAGTTGTGCAATAAACATCTATAGCTGCAAACTCCTCTCCATGGTGACTGTGGCGTCCAGGATTAGCAAGGAGAACAAGTTGTATTTCGCCGAGATGACCGATCTCACACATACAGCATCGATCACCTTTGAATTTCGTTTGTCTATAAGAATGTTAGCTCAACCAGAATGGCCGGGACTCACAGTACGTCGAATCAAAGCTGCCACATGCTTCCGTAGGGAGAAAACGCTTATTCTGAACGGAGAAACATTCAGCAAAGGCCACAATCCGAACAGAATCATGAGGCCTAAAAGAGGAAATTATTCATCCGTCTCCATTTTCAAGGAGATACTATATCTGAACTCCTGAACAAACATCTGACGAGTACAATGAAGCGGACCTACAACACAGCTCGACTACCGTGTATGTTCACAAAGATAGACAGCCCACGACAGTCGTTTCTGTGGTTATCTACTCTTTCCGGTGCTTTTATAATGCAACGTACATTTGAACGCACGGCGAGGCCACCATCCCAGCGTATGAAGGAACACTACCCACGCTGGTTAAAAGAAGGAGGAACAACAAACATAGGAAGCGCCATTCTTGGTCATCTAGTGGATGTAGGCCATCAAATTAGATCAGAATCCACTTCCAACGTAATCTAAAGCAGTGCGTTTACACACACTAGCCACCGCTGAGGCGATAACCATTCGCCTCTTCGCAACAAAACTATGTGCACAAAAGCGACTGGTTCAAGCTATCGACTTGCTCTGGCCCCAAATTGAACGAAAGCATTACTACTACTACTACCACCACCACCACTCCAGTCACATTTAATCTCACCCGAACATTAATCAGTGCAATTTTTGTGATAAACGCGCCTGCTTAATCAAACGAGTTATGCAGTATCGATGTCCTGGAATCTTTGATGACACTCAGCAATGATATTTTGAGAAACCAATATAAAGGAAGATAACTATACAAAATAATTGACTTACTCATGTCCAAGATTTCAATGATTTCACGCTTCAATGAAGCTGTTTGAACAGAGAATCGAATCAAGCATAGGTCAATTGCGGGGAAGGACAATTTGCATAGAGTGTCTTTTGATTATTGTCGATACAATTAAACACCTCAAAATCAATTGTGTTAGTAACATTATCGTCTGTCTGAATAAAATCCCGGTTACAGAAAACTATCACTGTAGTGAAACGGTATGAATACAGAAGCCGTGCAACCAAGACAGAGTGATAGAAGTCACACAAAATATATGAATAATGCGAAATCTATCATTCAAAACCCAACATTGACTTGCGTCATCACTTGTCATCATTTTGCGGTTCTTTTTAGTTTCTGTTGATGAGCGGGGTAGGGGGTGGGATGCGACACCGGATTCCGATGATCATCCACACCCGTTATCAATTTTCTTACTGAGCTCCTATCGATATGCACTCCGTACCCGCGTCACAACTTCTGAGCTTTTTGTTTCCGTAATTTAAAACTGACCGTTTGAAATCCGAACAACTCGATTGGGACCTGTTGCACACGTGTGCCTGCGTATGTTCTGCCAACCTGCACATCGTTCATTTGCTCGTTCCACAGATGTTATCGATTGATATCTATTCAGATCGATCAACCTCAAGCACTTGTCTATGCCAATATGGCCGGCCGACATGGGCCCAATCCTGATTGGTTGTTAGTTCTATTATTACCTTGTGGAACATACGCTTGACACGTCTGACTGTGAATCTATCCGTATGGTTGTTCTACCTTGCAAGCGGGCTACGGGTCCGAGAATAGACAGTTTGAAATAAAAATGTAACAGGACCGATGGTAGAAGTGATCACTCTTTGTCTACGAATACTCCGCTGAATGTCTCTGCTTTGTGCCAGTCCAAACATGTGCTATTCCATGGTCAAACAAAATAATAATTTTGATACTGAAAAACACCGTTCACTGGAAAATCATGCTGTACTTTTAGATAAAATTACCTTGTGTCATTTTGCTAGCACCTTTAGGAGTGAGAATTCAGGAAATGGGACACGGTAATGTTTGGTGGATCAAAGAATATTTAGAACAAAAAATAACAGTGAATCGCTTCATCACGGACATCAGCTGATTGAAAGTGGATTTAAAACCATATCTGAGCGGACTCAGAGGTCCATCACTTGGGATTGCACCAAATCGAATCTAGTCAGTTTTCTCTCAGATACTTCACGATTTTGCGGTGATGAATACACTGTGACGAAGTCTCCACATGAATTGTTGCCAGATTGAGCATGTGCAAGTTCCTTCCATATTCAGTAGGGTGCTCAAGTCATACACNNGTGATGAACTTTTGACCCCTTTTCCACGGATAAGAAAGTCAATCAATTTTGCAGACAAACACGTTATCATCAGGTTTCGATTGTCATCTTTATGAGACCCAATTACGATCAGATTGTTTCTCTGTCTGTAGATCGCCAACTTTAGACGATGGAATAGTACTTTATTGATTTCTAAAGTACATTTTATCAGATAGTGAAAAACCTGAAAGCTTCAACCCGGTTTTCTTTATTTTTATGTTGAGAGTTTTCAAAGCGATTAAGCATAGGTCAGGAGATGCCGCTTGAATGCAACGCATTAGACACATGACTGAATGGTTTTCCGACATTATTGATGTTGTGAGTATTATGTATGTTTCGATTGCTTAGAAGAACGTGATTGTCTGTTTCTCTTATTGGTCAAAAATGAACCAGACCTCTTCAAGTGAATTGATGTGTTCAAAATGGTGAATACTGAAGTTGCCCATCTAACATAAAATCGTTTCACAAATTAACCTGCGGGAAATCTGAAGATTTTGTTGTACGTATGATAATTTACCAATACCATTACTCACGTTTGTAATGAATAATACAGTGGAATTATAACACCAAGGCAATGCAATGAAGGTCGAATTAGAATGCTAAAGACATTTTGCTGTTCTCAATCGTCGGTATTACTCCACAATGGGTTCGGACACGCATAAGCTAGACCGCCTTTATTTAAACGATTCGACAGGAAAAGAATATTTGTATGTAAACTGCACTTCGGTATATCAGTTTAATGAAAGTGATGGTTCATAGGAAGACATATCTGGTTGGGAGAAGTTGACGGATGATGGTCTTTCAAGATGCTCCTCCTTCGACTGTGCTGTTTGGAGGACAGGGTTAGCAAGTTTTCAATATTAATTAGATTGTTACACAGCACCTATATTCCGTCGATAACTAGTTTTTACGCTCCTAGTTTCAGCTTAACCATCCCTGGTGATGTGTGTACGCGGTTCATTCAACAATTCAATCCCAAATGAATTAATTACCCAATTGATTTAGGTCAGAATTGACAATATTTTTCTGCTGGATTAGAAAACAATTCTCCAGTGATGACACATGGGCACAATTTGCACTGTAATAGGTGTACACCTTGACAAAATGCTCTCCTGAGTGAGTTGTGGTTTTGGCGGTTGTGTGTTAGAACCTAATTGGACAGTATACAACGATTTTATCTCATGTGAATCAATCCCTATTCCGGTACCAATCTCGTGCAGATTTTGTGAACGCGGTATCATGGTTACAACATATGCCAACACAATACTGTTTGTCTGACAATCATTAGATATTTGTAGTGATTGCAATAGTAATGGTAGTAGTACGCACTGAACTCGGAATACGAACCACGCAATACAAATCAAGGCTTAGTAATCACGGACTGGATCACGTAGGGACTGGACCGCACTGCCACTAGCGCGCAATATCCCTCGTAACCGAGACGCGAATAAAAGTTTACTGGAGTAGTAGTTCGTTTGTTGGAACAAATAAGGGGGATTAAATAATATGTACAAAACATGCTCATTGGTCATCCAGGTTTCTGCCAATCACGTTCCAGTATTTCTTGTATCGTTCTGATTCTGTCTAAACCGCACGGTCACTGATTGGCTGATACAATCTACCTATGATATGTAGTCCAGAATCAGTGAGACGCACGCGCTTTGGTTGATTACAGTTGTCCTAAATCTGTAACGCGTCGCTCCATGGTGTGCGTCATCTCGTAGGCCCGGATCATCAAAATATTGTTTATATTTTCCGATTCTTTTACTCATTAATTGACTGTGCATTTCTGTTTGATTCGTGTCCATCAATATTTGGACAGGGTAATCGAGTTCTATATGCGCGGTATCCGAGGGTAACATGATTGGAACCGCAATCACATTAATGATGACAAACCAAAGTGAGTGTGTGAATTTCAGTTCCGGTGATCGGCACGCCCCCGGCATACCCTGATGTAAACAGGGGTTCAAGCAGATTGAGCATGGTCGTGTCTCTCAATGTGTCAGACCAGAATGATCCCCGGTAAATTGTACACTGCAATTCACTTTCTCGTAGTCAACACACTTTAAATGAAACAACGTTTCGTTAAAAGAGGCTGAGGCCAAAAATAAACTGTTCCAAGTGAATACAAGAATTCGGGTGAACAGAACATCACTATGTGTGCAACCATGTGATGACATTCACCGATCGGACTCCACCACAAAATGCAATAAACAAACTAACACGGCGGATTATGGCAAACGGGCCTGATTTCAGGGTAGGTTGAGGGGGTTCTTGATCCGAAAGGGGTTTTTTGGTGCCGTTGTTCTCTTGTTTATGGCCCCTTTCGGGTCTATCGTGTTTTAAACAAAGTACCACGAAAAACAAGCGCGGCTATCGTGTCGAACCAGATCTAACGTTTTATATAGTTTACAATGAACTCAATTGTGACGAATGCATGATCACTACGAATATGGAATTAGTAGGTACTGTGGTGACATTTGGCCTGACCGAATTAGGCAATGGTAATTTAGTCAGGACCCTTTGCCTGTTAGTCAGCCGAGGTATTATTGGACGGTTGTAACAATCATTCGAACGTAATCTAACATGAGTTACAATCAAAATTAGCGACATCCAGTTATTTTATCTCACCAGTTCTGTGTGATATCCAAAGTTTGAATATTCCCATGATAGCATTGAGACAGCTAGTCGATAGGTGAACAATTGTTTTAAACATATACCTAGTGCGAGAATGATTGTATATTTTGAGATCATTATTCGGAGGCAGAGAGTATACGCTTATATGTGTGTGTGTGTGCGTGTGCGTGCATGCCTGTGTCCAAATCATTTGTCACCTCGTCCCCTCCCTAATCCCGAAGACAGATAAACAAATCAATTTCGGGGTGCAATTGGAAGGCTTGATGGGTCAAACAAACGATCTGATACCTAAATCAGACGAGGATTTGGAAAGGGGTTTAAAAGTCTGCTGCGCAACCTTCCTCCCCAAACACAACCGCGGACTGCATACGCATCAGCATATAAACGCTTTGAGGGAACTCAGAAAGGACAAAGGTATCATGCTGCTCAAACCGCATGAAGGCATTGGGGTGGTTTTTGTGAGTAAACACGATTATGTCCCAAAGCTTTCTGAAATAATTTCGGATGATAAAAGTAGTCTAAATACAACAAAGAATGAAATAATGCAACAGAAAAGATTGAGGGTGAAACCACAAATCTATCAAAGACACTAAAGATACAAAAGCACATAAACAATGCTACATTCGAGTGACTGAAATCATATGGGTCCATCATCCCACAAATGTATGGTCACCCTATGATCCATAACGCAGGAGTTCCAATTCATCATATCACATAACTGCACTGCGGTTGGTCGTCGTAGACTCGCCACACACAATCTCCGCGACAGCTTCCAGTGTGTAGCTGGAGGAGAATACCTAGATCGGCAAGAAAGGACGATGTTCTTTCGGATGTTGTCTCACTGTTTGCCAATGTATCCCTGATGGAGATAGTGGAATCCATCTCTGATCGAGCAGAAACGCTGGATGTAAACGTTGGTATTCCGGTGAAAGAACCATTATTAAGTTGCACACGTGACGTCCAGTTTCTGTTTAACGGTACCATCTATCGTCAGCTCGACGGGGTTGCCATGAGATCCCGATTTGGTCCACTGATACGGATATCTTCGTGACTAAACTAGAAAGGATTATGCTGAGCTCAACTATTGAGATCTTCGAGCCCTACTGTAGACAGATGAATGATATGTTCTATGTGACCGATCGCGAAAATGGCATCCCACAGAAACTGAAATCGTTTATCGAAGCACACGTACTACTAAAATTCACTGTAGAGATTAAAACAAACAACAGATTGGCTTTTCTGTATCTAGCCGTGTCCAGCTGAGAAGATAGATCAATTAGAAGGTAGATCCACCGAAAGAAAACATGGAATGGTCAATATACTAAAGTTTATAGTTTCGTTCCTGTGGAATACAAACGTAATCTGTCCTGTACCCAGCCTTCAGAGCCCGGAAGATTTGTTCAGCGGACACACTTCATGAAGATGCGCCGTGCGTCATCCGAGAGAGTCACAATACAATGATTATCCGGAAAGTTCATCGAAACGTTCATTGATAAGATTATTCGGTTGGCTCTGGAGGAGGAAAATCCAACCTGTGTCCCCAAGAAACAACTATTCACAAGGATCCCAGTTAATAGTGACTCGAATGTAAATTGCACTTTCCTCACAGCCAAACCTAGACCAGTATTCTCTGCTTCACCGGTGATGCGAATGCAAGTGAAGGACAAACTACCTTAACTGACCACATCCATGACAAGTTATTGGTTTTAGAGCGTCTGCGGTGCATTTTACATAGATCGCACGATGAGGCTTTTGTCTCACCGCGTTAGAGAGCACCAGTCGCAATGGTTAAGTCAGGGAAAAACCGGCTGTATCTCAAGCGTGATCGTGGGTCATCTCACCGACACCGTGCACAAGATCGAACCGGAGAAAGCTTCCGATGTTGTTTATCCCATCCCACTCAATCGATCGAGGGTACCTCGAGTTTGGACACTAGGCATGGCCGAGACGATCACCGTTGGCTTACTAGGCCCCAACCTGTGTGCCAAAAAAGAGAGAAATTCATTTGCCTGGGACTTGGTATGGAAACCAAAAGCAGAACAGGAGTTGTCACGACCGAAATGGGAAAAGGTTGCACCAACTAACACACACACACACCCACGCACACATATTCTCTACTCTCTGACAAGGATCATCGACCTTAGATTGAACCGACAGTTATCACTATGTAAGCACTTTTGCACCCGCGTATTAAGTGAATATGATCTACAAGACTGCATCGTTTTCGCACAGTTTCCGTGGCACAGTGAAAAACTTCAAATTTATCAATGTTTTAGAAAACTGCACGATAAATCTGTCTCCGGTCCAATACTTACCCTGATAGGAGTTAACTGAGAGAGAACAATATATGGGGGAATAGTTAGCGAACCTTCTTGTTTGTTTTTGCCAGGTATTATCTGTAGTCTTCCCAAAATGCGTTACCAAAATATTGAAGCTGTGTTCTCGTGGTTTCCACTTTTTATTGATCGTATTTGCGTCGAGACAGAAGACGGTTTTGTTAGTTGTTTGAGTAAAAGAGGAGGACTGAGACAAAGTTTTCTAAGCATTTACTATATTGTATTGATACCAAAAGTTAAAAAATCTCACTTTTTGTAAAGATCTCATTGAAATCTGGATGGGGTTTGTAAAATAGAGAGAAAAAATAATAACACGCTGTGCGTTACTAATCCAATGTCATTGATGCTGAATTGTTATTTAGAAAAAAAACGGATTATATCATGTCAGATGAACATTTGTAAACATGCATTAGTCTATACTCTAGTACAGAAATTCGTGAACTCCAAAGTTTTCTCCACAGTTATCATTCGGAAAAATTGCGAGGAAACAAATGGAACAACGGGGATAATGATTTTTGGTCGTTGGGCAGGAATAGGTGTGTAATGATTGTAGTAATAGCAATAACAGTTCACACTGAACTCGTAATATGAACTACGCAATACGAATCACGGGATATGAAACAGGGGTTAGCAATCACGGATTTGATCACAGAAGCACTGGACCACACCGGTACTTGCACGAAATATCCCACTTAACTGAGACGCGAGGAAGAGACAAGAGGTGTAGTATTTCGTTTATTGAAAGAGGTAATGAGGGTGAAATAATTTGTACAAAACAAACTCATTGGTCATCCGGGTGTCTTCCAAACACATGCTCATATTTCAGCCGTTATTCTGCTTCTGTATACGCCGCTTGGATTCTCATTGGCTGGTACGATCGATCTAAGCTGTGGCACGCACGCACTCTGCTGACGTCATCCGTGAAGTTTGATTGATCACAATTGTCTTAAAACTGTTAAGCATCGCTCCAAGATATGCGTCATCTGGCAGGCTGGGATGATCACAAAGTGACACACCACGTTTTGGCACAATACCGGCTTATGTGTGAACAGTGTGATGACAGTGTTGTCAACAGTATGGTCTGCACGTCCACAATACTCCTCTAGATTCTTCTAGTGAACTGAATTGCTTATAAATTGTGATGATGTGAATTCAGGGCAAAAATCGGTTCATCTTCTTTTAAATGCTGACATTATTATTGCTACACGTAACCAGTTACAGGGAACTGGCAAATGTGCCACAAAATACGAACAAAAAGAAATCTGTAGAATGTGTTCATGGATTTTGTGGGCATGTGTTACTTCCCGGTTGCCCTGGCCGAAAAGGGAAAAAGGGGAAAACCTCGGTATCCCCAAACGAAGCCTTTGGCTAAAAACCCACACCCGGAAAACAACAGAACGGAGCTCAGGTTCCGCAGTCCATTGGTAGCCAGTGTCCAGTTCATTGGATTACACGCCCTTTGGACGGGGTCAAACGTCCAAGACGTCCAATATATCCTTATGCCCAATTGAGCCGGTGACCACTGCCACAACCAGGAAGGTTTACGTATGGTTCGTACGCCTCCTCTTGGTTGGTTTGGAATCAGGATATTTAGCCAACTCCCCTATGTGAGCTGCCATTGGTTCAACAAACCAGTTATAGCTCAGGATGCTGGCTTTTTATCCTCTCACTTTGGTGGGAAAACACCTCTGCAATGCGGGAATGCGGCATTGCGTAGGGCTTCCTCAGCAGAGGCTTTTTGAGACCCATTTCGCGAGATGTAAAGGGATGGTGACCAGTCCCACCCAGAGACATCCTCCTCACCATACTAAGGCTTTTAGAGACAATGTTGGATTCGGGTAAACAGATCTTAAATCTTGTTGTAGTAACGTTATCGCTGTTATGCTTTCAATTTACCCAGCTATCAAACGCGGATGTTTGTCTCGGCTTCTCTTGTTCAGATAGGAACAGGTTACGTAAGCGTTCTATGCTTCAGTTTCAATAGAAACTCTGTACGACTGATTGATTGATGTCTCTATCCCCACTCGTGCTGCGTTTGGATATCAAGCCGTAGACTGATTGGGCACTGCCAACACACGTTATTGTTCCCAAAAACTGCAAACGGATTAGACTTAGCATTTCCTATAAATAGCATCAACAGAGCACTCAATGATATTTGCATTTGGCCTGTTACACCTTAACTAACAGTGGAAGAATGTCCATTCAATTTGTGATACGTACTACAAAGAGAGCAGAATGGAACACGTCACATATTGCTTTTAAAATGACTGTAATGAAACAGAATTATCCATGTATTCGCACACTCACTCGCGTGTGACGAGAGATCTACATAGGCAGTGGTGGCCAAGTGGTTAGGTCACCAACTAGTGACATGGGTGTCCCGGGTTCCAACCACTCCACCGCTTCCCGTCTTCCCTATATCTGTATTTTCCCCAGACAGCCTTTGTATGGCCGCAGCCCCGTTCCTGAAAGTTGACTGTACATTTGTATATTCAATGAATAGAAAAAGGAAGTAAAAGACAATTATTATTATATGTAGCAGTAGTCACTCATCGCAGTGTTCTCTACTCTTCGTATGCTCTTCGTGGGTCTCTCCGTTTGATTATGTACTAGATAAAAATCTGTTGAAATGCAGACCGGTGTATGAAAACCAAAATGCCGACATCTCATTTAATTATTCAAATCGCTAATCCGTTTGCAGTTGTATCTCGTTCGGAGGAATGTAAAAACGCCAACGGTTAGATATTAGGTTCCTTCATGCTTTTATGTCACGCATAGTCAAAGGAGTCGGCATCGTCCTACTTGTGGAGTTACGTCACGTGACTTACATGTTGATCGAAGGCAATTGATTTGTTCACATCCATTTTCAAATTAAGGTTACACAATCCGGAACAGTTCTATCATTCAATCCACCCGCGAACATATTTTAACTGGAGAAAAATACTCATACGAGGTTCTTCGTGTGGAAATTCAGTCACATACAATAAATTCGTTCGGTTTAGTCACATTTTTATTTCACTTACTTTCGACAGCCACTGCATAGAATTGATTTTCAAAATACGTTTTTTTGTTTTACGACAAAGGTTGCCGAGATTTCAATACTCATGTTCTATTCAGTTATTTTGTTAGCGAGCAGTCAGAGAGACAGAGAGCGTGCACATTAAAAAAATTGATGACGAATACAACTGGTAAAAACAAAATATTTATTGACAAAAGTTTAGTATTGAAAAATGAAATAGTACAGGGACAATAACGGTATGTTTGACTGATGAACGTCCGTCAGAATCCCTCGCCACGCACGAAGCTTAGTCTATCCTGCCAACCGCGAATTTGTAAAGTACTTTAGACTCCTGTTTTGTGTTCTGATTTATACATTTCCGTCCTATACTCACCAGTCAGGCATAGTTTTCCGCTGCCTATCGATCGGATGAATTTGGGCTTGTGTGCTGTCCGATCTTCACCGACCAGTTCACACCTGGAGTCGTCACAATGAAGAATTCTTGTTTATTCCGATGTTTCCTTGAAAGATGTTTATTTTGCTCGATACAAACGAAGAGAAACACAGTAATTGACAAATGGTTGGCATTTGGATTAGTTGCTGTCACCGGCGTGCATTGACTGGATCGCATGGTTCGAGTTTCGAGTCCCGTAACCACCAATCGACTTTGATGGTAGACAGCTTTACTATTGTTTGGTTCAGTATGACACCTTACCTGGCGGAGCCTTATGTGGTTCGCAACTTCAAGTGCCGCGGGGCTTGGGCTACCGGTTTCCATGACTGAACCTTAGGTCCTTATGGTTATGAGGTCTCTCCCTCTCTGTTGTTCATCACACTTAGGTATGTAATCAAAAAAATAATGAAGTTGTCCTTTTGCATGTGTTTCTATCCCAATAAACCGCGGAATATAAATGTCACCCAACTGGAACTGCATTACTCACCATTCAGAAGAGCTACAAATGGACGAAAACAGGATCGATTAGGTAAAAAATGAATTAAAATTATCAACCAAATAATGTGTACATTATGTTTTCATCATACAATCGTCAAAACGAGCGTGTATCTTGAGCACAGGGGCTCAAATGTGAATTTATTTTGGCTATACGTGTTCCGNNNAGAAAAACACTGCCCCACGCCGGTTATTATCATGGATATTGCAAGCCATGCTAAAGTTAGACTCCCCTCCCGAATAGAAAGCAGTTTTTTCCGGAATTGAGTGTTTGAAGTCAGATCTTACCTCAATGTGACCGTCACCATCATTTTGAAATATCTCTCTTTATCCTCGATGACGATTTGTGGGTTTTCAATTTAATGACATAAAGTGGTCATTGAATCGCTCGTTAATTTCTGTAGTTATTTGATCCTTCTCATGTAAGTTACTTGTGGTAATCATAATAGCATTGAATATTGGAATACGAGAATCCGTACTGTAATGCTCAGAACTGGATCGGCTCCAACCCGAACTGCGGACACCAATGAAATATACGAGGAATTGGTAGTAGCAAATGCTTATCGCTGTTGGTATGTAATTTGATTGACCTTTGTAGTAATCTCATTGCTCACAGGCCCAGAATAAACAGACTGTGGTCCGATACCAGGAGTCGGATCGGGATTGACATACCGGATTCGGATTGAACGCACAACATTAATTCATCCAAACAGTTTAATCAGATTGAGATCTTGTCGACGGTAGTTTTCCTCAACACGATTTTCTCCTTAAATTGTCTCGCGTTAATTGTTAAAGTATTGAAATTCGGCTATTGGGTCAACTGAATTCCATTTCACGTGTTCACCGAGTAATTGGCAATTTGTTTGGAACCATTTCATCACCAGCCAAGGTGACATTTTTGGTGCCTGTGAAGTGGTCACCCAAAAATTTAAGTTTTTCCCTGTAATTCTTATTTATGAATGTATATATTGTATTATATTCTGTGGTGAATATACTAATTCTGATACCCGTTTCGTAACCACTTTACATTTTCGAAAAATGTTATATTTCCCACCAGATTTGATGCATATCTGGATTTGGGTTTGGTCAACCTTCCTAATCTGCTTTGTGTAGATTGCCGGGCTGCTACCCTCCGTCAGGGATGTCTGATTACTGTATGTTAAGCGTTTTTTCTACCATGTTTAGCAAAATCAACCACCGCGGAAGTCGTGTTCACAAAAGCTCGAAGGCAGACAGCAGAAAAACGCACCAACCTATAGGAAATAATCAATCAGTCAGTTCGACCTTACTTTGCTTTCCGATTCTAACCTTTCCGTTTTCTGTTGTCAAATACTGGATTGCCTAAACTTTGATTACGATGTTTTTGTCCCTCCGAAACAATTTATATCCAGCTCGATCAATTCCACTGCCCACATTGTTTGGTTGTTGAATATCAATTCCTCAGTGTGTGACTTGACTTGGGTTGACATGATGGCAATAAAACACACAGAATAAGAGGAATGTAGAATCAACGTGGAACTGACATGCGTATTCCTTCGGAACAGCATCTGGAATGAAGGAAGATAAAACAGCGCTGTGGTTGGTTAGAATAAGTAGACAAAAGCACACCGGCTCATCTCGCTGGGTCGCTGCACCAGACCAGGGTTAACAAACACGAAAAAAGCTTAACATTTGATGCACAAACACTGTATTCTATAATGGGTAGCCACACGAACGCAACAAGGAAAAGAAAGGTGTGTGAGGGTATTTGAGGATTGAGCGAATAGCAATACGTGACGATACAAATTCAAATGATGTGTCGCTTCGGAGACACGGTGGCAACCACAACGATTCAGATCTTGCAGGCCTCGAACTGGATGGTTCAGAAAAACGAATAGAGCCGGGAATATCTGTTGGGCACATAAGGTTAATCGAACTACCGCAGGTTCAAAGTCTCATAATAATGATATCCCATATGTTCTTAGTCGAAGAAATCATGGGAAAATCAGGAAAGATACATTGTTCTCCGCCTCTCTCGCACTCCCTCTCCTCCATCAAATGCCTCGAATGAGACACATGTCTGTGTATCTACGCCAAAGATAGGCAATTCATAGTCTATTGGTGTGTTGTTAGAATCCAACTATTGCACAATGACAGTGACCAGTTTCACACACACACACACACACACACACACACACACACACACACCTGTCCAACTGTGTGACAAGATGTCTTCGAAATGATCTCCACACGCGAAGCTCTTAACCACCATGTTCTCAGCTCGTTTGTTTAGAATCTGCATAACGGATATCGCCGATGGTTGTGTATGACCCGTTATGTCAAGTAAAGAAGGCCTTTTTGCACAAAGTTGCAAACAGACTCAAAAACGTCCTGGCATTGTGGTGATCGAAATAGTAATGAAGCTTAATGAGATGAATTTTCAATGAAATTGTCCACCATAATGAGATTAGAAACGTCGAAATCACAAGGTGTCTCTCGATGGAGAAAAACAGCTGACTCATGATATCATATGTCTGACACACGTGGGCAGAGCACGACTATAGATACGAAAACCCCGTAATGCTTGGGATTTTAACTGATCATTTGGTAAAATAAACTGGATTTGCTTTTTGTGGATTTACTACGTCGCATTCAACACCGTTCATTGGAACTACACTAATTATGTTCAATAAGAGCAGCACAACCCAGCTATACGCACACGCCAATGATCGATTTAAATCATTGATTGATTGCTCCATCTATCTGTGTATCGTTCAACTTTCTGGTGGACAACAAGATCTGTGATAAAAGAAAACGCTATCTCGCCCAGCCAAAAAATGATAGCATAAAAAATTTCCTCGCGTTTTTTTGCCTGACCGCCTTCTTCAACAGGGCAAACAGACTATTGGTAAATTCAGTAATTCACGTTTATCATGCATGCCTGTGGCCGAATTGATTGATTGATTGGTTGGTTGGTCGGCTGCTAGCACACACGCGAACACTCACGTTTTACGCACTCATTCTATTACAATATCGATTGATTCCAGCCAATCCGACGTTAGTATTGTACCATCTGCGCTGATTGGTTTGTTGACTGTTTGAATGCCTGCTAGACCGCATTGTGCTGTTAACTGATGTGCCACTCAGCTGTTGGCCTGCCTGCCTGCCTGGCTGGCTGGCTGGCTGCCTGCCTGCCCGCTTTTGCTTGCTCACCAGCCTACGGGCCGGCTGCATGCGTAGCCACGACAAGGAACGTACTGTTCAGTGCACTGTGCGCTTGTTCATCTAAGTAAACGGGGCACAACACCAGCCATATTCCGGTGTATCTTCAGAAATAGGAGTTTGAGAGGATTTCGAAAGTACTATGTCAACAGTGACCCGACGAGAATCCAGCTATTCCGCATATAACCTCGGGTTGAAATAAAGCGATATGAAATGCTAAAAGAACTCTCAATATCCCTTATAAAACAAATCATAAATAATCCTTGAAAATACTGTGAAGAATTGAACACGCAAAGGTACCATTACAGCTGTGTGGACACTGCGAGTGACGTAAGGAGAAGCAAACAGCTGAATAGCTGCAAAGCGAACTATTTAGACCGCATCAAACCAAGGAGTGAATTGCAAACCACTTTACCCAATTTTTTTGGTCGTCGAAATTCCGAAATGAACCCACAGATGCCTCAGACAAATCCACGAGACATTGGGAAAACCTATTCGTTTGCGTCATGCAAGAAAAATTTATCTGAATCCTGAGGATCTTGTGCGAACATGGTCAAGTTAATCGTAAATCAACGCAACAATGGTCAATGATCATCAACGAAACGATGACTCAATCGTACAATATTCTTCATGATAATTGAGTCAAACTCTAGCTTACTCGAAATCTGTGCAAGACTTGGCACCGAACCTGGAAAATAATGACCACAAAAATGGGATTATCAGTTGCAGTCAATTGAAGTCATTAACAGTATGCGACTCAAGTAGCACAGTGCTACATCGATTAAGGAATTATAATACTATTGCTTTTGAAATCGTCGTCGGATTTTAACCGGTACCACTTTCAAATACCTTCTAGTTCATACTGATCCTTCTCGCATGAGACGTACAACATTGATATACAATGAACATTGAACATTAGCGAACAAGGATTTGACTGGAATCGGACGAGGACACGGCACTGTGCTAATTAAAATAATAACACAAACGGACTATACGAATTTCGGAAACAATGAAGAGGTTTGAGAAGTGTGAATCAATCATTACCGTTCGACGGGGAAAGCAGTTCACTCTCGCGTAACACATGTGACCACCGTATGACTAGATGCAAAAACACACTCAGACCTGGCGACACTTGGATTTCACCCGAGTATTTGGTTAAACAGTATGGATCCTGGTTTTCTGTTTACTGCACGACATACAACACTGTTCACTGGAACTGCTCAGTTTATGTTCAAAGAGTGCTCGGACATCCCGTTCATTTTATGCCTTTAATATTGAGCACGGAAAGCCGTTTTTTATTCAGATACAAATTGTGTATGTCGCTAATTGCGTGAGCATTTCAATCTTTCCGGCGAGAAATTCTCAAAATTGTCTAATAATGCGTCGTAAATTTGTGTTACAGATGGATTCGAATTCTCCCTCCGGGACTGATAAATAGCCTCCACAAAGCTGTCGACATGCTTGTCCACTAATCTGAGTTGTCCACACGGATGAAAATCCCGTGTCGGAGGATCGCAGTAAAACGTTACTCGATGTAAACCACTCAAATCTGTTCTCAGTCGGGCGTGAATGGGACGAATAAGTGACATTTCTTTCGAGGTCAGTGGTCTTCGGATGGCAACGATGGACTAAAAGAGTGCTAAACTATTGAAACAAATCTACCATTTTTGATCATAGTCATTTATCACGTGGACAATTTTCCTGTTTTCGCAATTAAGAATAACGGACAAAGACACCTTGCTGGTTTACAAGTTGACATTGCACTCCCGTGGTAATCGCATCTCGCAAAATCACGTTTATCAGAGGCAAAAGGTATTCTGTGATAAGAAAGCATAAACGCTCACCGGATCGCTGCCCTGCCATCGGGGCTTGAATCATAACAAGACGACGGAGATAAACGCGTTTGTCAAAGGAATAATGGTTAACTTATGATAAACCTTCTCAACTGCAATTATCATGATTTTCAACAACGAGATTTCGGTGAAAATTTAGTCAAATTGAAGCTTACTCTGAACATCTGCCAGATTTGGCATTGAAGCTGAAAATTAGAAGTAGCCACCAAAATGAGATTGTAAATTCCAGTCCGTTGTAATCATTCACAGTTTGCGATTCCAGTGGTACAATAAACTATCGATTTCTGAAGTTCCACACCAACTACTTGAAATTGTTGCGCCCTTCGATTGGCTGCGCTCCATTTTATCCCACTCGGGATTTTTTTATTTTCTTGAATACCACCTAATGGCCACTCGGAAGTTCTATTCCAGATCACAGTTAGTGAGGTTCAAACATGATCCGCTCAATACGGTGTCTTTTTTGTCCTCGTAGGTTCATTTTCGGATTCCTACTAAAATGAAGAAACTCGAACGCGGTGGCTGGCAAGGGGCGCTTAGTCGCACACCACCATCGAAAATGACTGTGTCTTCGTTGGTCAGCACGAACATCCGATCACTCTTCGCAAAGATGATGGATCTAACGTGCACGCATCTACACATCCCGTGTTGTTTGCACGCAAGAATCCTGGCTTGACCATAATGTCGAGGACTCACTAATTGGAATCAATGGTTTTAAATGTTTCCTTAAGGACAGAAAGCACTGTGAGAAGAAAAGAGCAAGTAGAGCGATCACGTACATGAACTCAACCTGGAGCGGCAAGTCTGAATTTCTTTTAGATTATTCCGCCGATGGCATCGACTGATTAGCTACTCAATGTTTCCCAAACTTTTCGTGATACATAAGTATAATCATTACCAACTTATACATAGCCTCCTTTTGTACCCAGTCTCACGTTCCATCTTTCTTCGACGCATTTATCCTATCTTTCGTTCCCCTCATAGACGATGCTTTCCACATCATTGTTGGTGACTTCAATCACGCATTCACCTCTCCCATAACTTCTTTTGTCTTAACTGATATTTGCTTGTCCCCCACAAGAGGGGATTCATTTTTAGACAAGGTTATTACTAATCACCCAGAACATTTTGCCCTAAAACTCACCGCACCTATTTCCACCGGTGATCATGCACTGATTCTCATAAGACTCACAGTCTACTCCCGTCCCATTCACAAGAACCAACCAAATCACCATTCGTCTTAGCAATCTCTCCCCAAGAAACACCCTTCTTCTTAGGCGTTCCATCAACGTCGTTTCTTCGTGGTTCTCTTCTTATCCCTCTTTACGCAATGCAGTCAACTTAGTTACTGAAACTCTTAAACACACATTTAACCTATGCTGCCCTTCTGAAACTCTGTTTGTTTGTAACGGCAGAATAGCATCTCCACTGCTGAAATCATTCAGAAGATAGAAGGAACAATCGTACAAATCTAGAGACTTAGCGGCTGTCAAGCGTTACACCGACTTGATCAAAGCTGGAATCAAACGCC
>UZAN01042183.1:7264-27305 GCA_900618425.1 Echinostoma caproni
TCATACGCCCTTTGGACGGGTTCAAACGTCCAACTACTGCTACAACCGGGAAGGTGTGTTTGGTTCGTGTACCTCCTCTTGGTTGCTTTGGAATCAGGGGTTTCGGTCAACTCCCCTAGGTGAACTACCAGTGGTCCGCCAACCCGGATGTAGGCTTTTCCTCCTCTCACTTTGGTGGGAAAACACCTCCACCAGGAGAAGGCAGTGAGTAAGGCTTCCTCAGCAGAGGCTATTTGAGAGACTCGGTCGTTTTGGAGTATTNNNAATTATAATAAATATAACGAAATGTATGGTTCCAGCGAACATCTTTCTGGGTGTGGTCTAACTCCTGAAGTCTTGAATGTACTAATCGACTACTTCTCCTGTAGGACGCAGTTTACTTCACTGAATGGTTGCAGTCTTCTATTAATATTGAAGCCGGTGTTTTTCAGAGTGCTATCCCGTCCCCTTGTTTTCTATGTATACACAAAATCTCCTCAATTCCAGCAACTTTATTGGTTGTATGTTGATGATATCGTGATTGGTTTTCCATCCCGTATTTCAGACAGCTTCCGACCTCTCCAGAAGAATCTTAATAAACTTCACAATTGGTCTGTGACCCGATTCCTTGTACTTAACATCAGTAATAGCATTGGAATTCCATTTAATCCTAAAACCGGTCCGCGTTCTATGTCATTAGTTAATAATCTCCCTGATCTTATAGTTAACAATCAAAGCATTCCCAAATATGTATCTGTTAAATACATTGATGTCACCCTAACCCATAACCTTTCCTGGTCCGCTCTTGTTATCAACGTTTTCACAACAGTTCAAAAACTATTTTTGTGCTTACAGGCTCAGGAAACTGTCCGTCCCACAATCTTATTTTTAAATTTGTGATTGACTGCATTTTTCCACATCGGCTATACTGCTCACTGATTCTTATCCCTGGACTGAAAGAAAAAGACTTCACTTTATTGTCGAGATCCCTTTAACTTTTGTCCCACTACAGCAAAGTTGATAGAGCTGTTTTAGTTGATTTCTTTATTTCCAAGCATCTTGACGTTTGTGATACATTCATAGACATGATAACACGTGATCAGGAGCACTGTCTGCATCAAGGTATCGCGAAAGCCCCGTCAAATCCCCTAACTCGCTCCAAATATCAACTCTTTCCTGCGCGTACTTCCACATATAGAAAAGTGTAGTTCTATACCTTGCTTGGTTACTGGTTAATCGTCAGAATATTCCCATCCACCTCAGGGAAAAACTCACTAATTTTTCTCTCATTTACTAAAGTGTAGAATTTTTTAGTCTTTTTTGTTTGCAATTGTTTTCATCTACCCACTATGAAAATCGTAAATTTCTGAAAGTTCACCCTTGGGGTGCATAAGGCTTTTCTTGACTTGACTAGGTTTATTCATCTTCTTTACTCTCAATCCAATCAGAGGAACATATCCACATGAACTCTGCACAAACTCACTTGTAGGTAAAACATATGCGCATTCATGTCAAAAGTTCGGACAAACACTGAGGTAGAATGTACAGTTTCCCTGAATTGGGTCACCTGGAAATGATAGCACTGTCATGGTTCAGTGGAGGAAAAAGTTTTTCCCGGGAATAAAGCACTATCTGCTTTCCTGCCAGCCATCATCGTTGTTTATTTGTGTTTTGTACGCCTTTCGTGTTTTTCAGTTCTACCACATACCACATTGATAAGAGGCACAAATAATACTAAACATATCTTTCTTTTACCTGAAAAATTAAGGTTGCACTGCAACTTTCCGGGTAGATGGTGGGTTGTTGGTGGTCAAGTATGGGTATAATCCCACCGAATATGTTGACCAAATCACCAGCTTGAAAATAGATACTTTATGTAAAATATGTCCCTAATTACCTTGAAGCTGTATTCTCTGAAATGAAAGTGTTTTTTTAAAATGTCGTTTGCTTTTGGACAGCTTACTTGCCTGGTTCATTTGATTGAACATTTTGATTCCCAGGGCTTAGGTCGCCGATACATATATTTGCCAGTTACTGTGACGTTCATCCTGATGTGGAGAATACAAAATCGCAATGTTTGTGTTCCGGTCTCTTTAATTGAGTGAGGCCACCGATTTAAATTCAGTGGTGAGTGATATTCACGAAGGTCCGGTGAATGAGGAATAGCGAGAGATCGAATACTGGAATATACAGCATCCCACGGAGATAGATAGATCGTGCGTTGTTTGATGAGGTTGAGATGAAGATGGAGCAATATTCACCTGGTCTGTAGGAACACAAAGCGTTTTAGGAGTGCTGATATATGATAGACTACGTATATTCAGTTTGAAAGTCATTGCAAATTACAGACATATGTGGTTGCTGTGTAATCAATCCACTCTGGCCGAAAGACCCCCGACCTTACCCCTTTGTATTGATGTTATTTTTTTTCAAACATTTTTTCCCATTTACACATCGCGCTTGTATGCCTTTGTGATTCAGTGGTGGACTATTAGACCATGATCTTGCGACTGGACTCCTATCTTGCCAGATGATTACTGTTATCTCTTACGGTTTTCATCTTTTCCTGTCGATCCGTATCACATATCCCTGTTTTTCACAACCAAGCGGTTCACCCGTTAAGAACTGTTGTTGTGTATGCTATATAGTTTAGAAGCTTAAATGGGCTGGAAATTGGGAGAAGTGCTCACAAATTAAAGTTAAGACTGATAATATTTATGGTCTCATGCGGTTCGCTACTCCAAACATTGAATCGTTGAATAGCAGTTCCCATTACTGTCAATAGGTCAAGTAGAGATTCATTTCAGTTGTCCTCTAGGATCAAATGTAAGGTGGTTTAAGTCATCCATTTCTGTGGTGTCCAAGGGGTGTTACTTTATCATGTTGATGTGACACTCAATGCGTATATCAAGCGCGTACAAATCCGTACTCCTTCGTTCATCAAGCACGTTCAGTAACATAATCTCTTCGGCGCCTCCCAGGTCAGATTATTGTTGCACTACGTTAGACATTTTCAGTCAATCAATAAGCATTGGGATAACCGGACGAGCAGCGCGGAATGTTCATGAGAATAGAATGGTTCACTCAGAAGCAAATCCCTTTTATCTCGTTAAAAACCATTAGGCTGTTTCCGCGCACTTGTACAATTGGTGCTCTCCCACCCCGGCTGGAGAACAAATTCATCCAGTCCGTCATGGCTAGTTCGTCGTTAACCTCTACTGTCAATGGGCAAACGTTACCGGCTTATCGATTGCTAGTAGCTACCTTACAATCACTGTGAGCTTTTTTTGTGACTACGTGCACTTTGGTGGCTGGGACTAACTGTATTTTTCACCAGCAGTATGTCGACCAAAAACAGCCACAGTGTAAGATTTATGATCACTTCTCATTCCCGTACATGGACTGAAACCCCAATCACGAAAGTTTCACAGTGTAAGTTACGTAATGACATTTCTAGTGCAAAAAGCTACGAAAGCCGGTCAGTTGTAAATCTTAGGACCCAAATTCATGCTCTGCGAGAAACCCTACCATTGAAATTTGATTCAAGGTTTTATTTTTACCGTTTTTACATGCTGCGTTAATTGCTTGTTGCTATTCCCTGTCGCTGGTGTTCCTTCATCCTGAGCTATTTTAAATTGCTTTTCTCTCTGTTGCTTTTAATCGAAAAACGTTTTGATCATATATATTGCACTTTACGCACGTCTGGGGTCGCACTCTGCCAAACACATCGCAGTACAATAACATAAAAATACCGAAAATGTTCTATGACTTACTGATGGGCGCCATACTACTAGATTGCCTAAGGCAAAGCAGGCGAATTCTCTTAGGGAATTCGCATTCAGGGCCTTTCGGCTAGCGAAAACCTAACCCGCAAGGCAGCCGGGCGGCGTGTGGAAACCGCAGTTCATTGGGGGCCGGTGTCCAGTTCATCCGATCTTGTGCCCCATGGACGGGATCAAACGTCCGAGGTACCCGATACACCAGGATGCTCACTCAAGCCGGTGACCTCTGCCACAACCATAAAGGTGGCGGTATTTGTGGGTCGTATGCCTCTTTTTGGTTTGTTTTGAATTAGAGGTTTTAGTCAACTCCCCTAGATGAACTGCCAGTGATTCACGAGCCCGGTTATAGCCCGGGATGTTGGCTTTTTCTCTTCTCACTTTGGTTGGAAAACACCTCCGCCACGGGAAGGCTATTTGGTCGTGTAGTATCTTTTCGCGAAGTACTAGGTCAGGGTGATCAGCCACAACTGGAGACACCCATCCCTCATTGACGGTTTTGAAGGCATATTTTATTCTCACAATGGGTATTACCTGAGATAGCTGGTTTGCCACATATGCATCTGATTTTTGATGTGTCAGTCTCGTGATCCTCTTCTGGTTTGAACCCAATTCTCTCAGATGATAATGTTGGATATTTCATCCGATTTGTCAAAATAAATAATAGGGTTATGAATGTAGTTATAAATCATTTAACCGCAGGAACTGGTAACATAAGTCATGCGTATTGAAATGGTGAATCGCTTGAATCCACAACAGTATAAACTGAGCATTTTGCCTAGGGAGAAGAAATTGTTTTTCTGTGCGTTAGCAAGAGTAAATTCATGTATGCATGAATGGAGTTATCCGGTGTACTTGATTATTGCACCTGGAATGTGTTAGTGACCCGTGAGGGGGACCTTTTCGATTTGCGTTTTTCCATTGCATCGTAGAATGTAAAAGTAGTCGATTACTTTACTGAAATATCGATCGGACTGAATGGTATTACTGCTTATTCCCTCTACATAACCCGTAGTTTTATCGTGTTGCGGATAACAGGAAAACATTCAGCACATTAACGTGGTTCACCATCCTTTTCCCTTCATCATACTTGTTTTCTCACCCAGAACCAGGCAGTTTTCTTTCTCTTTGTCCCTAACTATCGACCCTGGGGAATCCCATTTCGTAAACAAGTTTCAGTCAGTATAATGGTTTTGTCTGATCTTCTGACTTTTTTTTGACAAACAGATCAAATAGGGTCGTAAAGCTGGAACTTAACACAAACCTGACAGTATCTTTCACATGCCCACTCGAATGGTTGTAAAGCAACATTGATAAATTGCTTCGGGATAGGTGCCATTTCCGTCTGGGGGATTCCATCTCGTTGGCTGTCCCTCATCGTTTCGACCGCTTCGGTTGAATGTCAGCGTCTCTGACACTTTCCCACTTTGTGTGTGTGTTTCTAGACCAATGCTTTCAGTGACCTGAGACCAAGCTGGTCACGTAATGTTTCCCATCTCACGTGACATCCATACATCTCTCATGGGTCGAACAGTCTATTGTACATGCTTACGCGGTCTGTTCTGACAAAGCCCACATTTCCCTTTCCTCTATGCACAAGGGGTTAGTCAGTCTCGTTTCCTCACGGCATGACTCGCAATAAGGCTATATATTGCGATGAACGTGGTATATCTGATCCGAAAAGCACTGGACAACGCGTTCCTCTGAGTACATTGTGTCTTTCTGTTATACCAGTCAAACGGTGGGAACACGACCATATATAACTAAACGCGAAATTAACTTGTTCCGATTCATACAGTGAACCGCGCGGCAACTTATCGCAAACGTTCGTGGTCGGAAATAACTGCTGTGTATCATTATAGAATCATCAACAATCATCCTTAGTGTCGTCAGATCACTCCTGTAATTTCACTCAACAAGTTACCGTGGGATAGTCGTCATGGTTCACGTACCGGGTTTCTCAATTGGAACAATTGCGTCCGATGCTGTTTTGTATTCTTAAAACAATATGTCGCCTGAACAATCTTGGTGATTCAATCGCCCAAGGTGACGGTACTCACGTGAGCCTCGTACACAAGCAGTCGGCTTCTGGTCTCATAAATCTCTGCGACAAGTGTTTCATAACAAAACAACCATTTTTAGATAAGGTTCTGGTAGTTTGGGTAAAAAGTTTAAACCCGGATAGTCATACTGTTCCGTTTTCGTTAAGAAGAAAATAAGGAGAAGCCGATGATTATGCCGCGACAAACGTATCCTACCCAAATGAGACAAATGTGTATTGCTCAAAACACCCGTTCCACTTCAGAACATCAACACATCTTTTTTTATTATAATTTCTACGAGATGCCGAAACTCAGCATTGTCGATAATCAGTCATTCATGGAACGCAATTTTGCCTCAAACCCTGAATGCATGAATACGCTTTCTAAGGAGCCGATTCGAGCGACAACGTGGAGAAAGTGCGTGTCCAACATGCCCTGATAGTTGAGAGTAATGGCTGATTTAATTCGATTGAATGGCAAACAAATGAAACGTGAACTGTACAGCTGCTTCGATCTGATTGGGTCTCATTAGCAGGGTGAATCCATCAACCCGACTGAGGATCGAATCAGGAACCTCGGAGTAGAACGCAAGCATACTACCCACTCAACCTCCGGGTAGTTTAAGAAGTAGCCAGTTTCCAAACGAATCATAACCCCAGAGCTAGTGCTGAAACGAGTTGGGATTGCCGAAACAAGTTTACTATAATCGATTGTGTTGTATAGTGAATATGCCAAAGTGAAATTATCTGATCACCTGCCTGTGATGACGCGGGTAGTATGTTTGCGTTCTTATCTGAGGTCCCGGATTAAATCCTCAGTTGGGGTGATGGATACGCACTGCCATTGAAGTCCAATCAGATCGAAACAGCCGCACAGTTCATTTGTTCTATACATGAAGAAATTCGCCATAAATCTTTCTATTTTCAATAAAAAGGAAATAAAATGAAAAGAAAAGAATAAAATCGTCCAATACTCTCATGTTCAAAGAATGACTGCTTAGCAACAGTCATGAGCTCCGGGATCTCACAAAAGCCGTACTCCAAACATGTGTTGAGGTTCTGAAGCGCAACATGCGTCAAACCGCAGAGGGAAAAGATACATTTGTCGCAACATAATTTTCCATTTCCATCATATTTTCTTTGTAATAAAAACAGAACAGTGGGAATATTGTTTTTATCCATTTGCCGTAATAGAAATTCCAACGGCGGTTATTGTATATCACCCAGAGGTGGAGGTTTTGTAACGATCTGGGAGGGAGAGTGCAACGTTCATCAAGTGGTTTACGCCGTCGAAAAATCACATGAAATACAAAGAACACAGTCATGGTGACCGTATATATTTGTCCGGGAGGAGTGTATGCGAGCTATCTGGTGCCGTTGTAGGCGCATGAGTGCAAACAATTTGTTATGATGAGTCATCGTGCCACTGAAAACTTAAAAAAATTAATGTTTACATTTGCTCATTCATATTGTTAGAATAGAGCATATTGAACGAACTTTGAACAGGGATATATCTGATTGTCAATTAAACACACGTGGATGGAAAAACTTCATCATCTGTGACCAGCTGTTTTGGTGAGAAGACAGTGGTTAATACGCAGCTAGTGAGTTCGGTTTCACCAGTTTCAAACAGGGGCTATGTACTACCGAGATTAGGAGAAAGCCCAGTGAAGCACTTACTAATCGTTTTTGAAGGTTTTCCATCAGGAACTGATCCGTTAACTTTGTGCGACGGCTCATTATTATTATTATTATCATCCAACATTTGATATGTTACTTTTGGTCTTATCATCCTATTATGGTCAGTTGATGTTTGTACATTCAGCTTTATTCACTGGGATGTTTTTATCACAATTTCGCACATTAAATTTCACTGTGCGTTCTATGTAATGCAGCTCAGTGAGCTGTGTTTATCTTGTTCGTGTGTGACAATAAATCGACTCATATTGGAACAGTTGTTCTGTAGAATTGGCTCGCTTATCCAGTACACATGTCATGCGCCGACACCCTTTAGGCTTTGTTCGAATCTCCCGCTGCCTTCATATTTCTCTACTTCTCACTCACAACCGTTAAATAGAACGGCTAAAATGTGCGTATCTCGGTGTATTAATTAGCCGCAGTTCGGTTGTCTGGCCAAGTCATTTCTGCATTGCGAAAGGTCAGAAAATTTTCATTTTTTGTCCTACGCTTGAAAGCTTTATCCCTCCCTCAGTTGTTGATCCGGCGTTTTATTATTGCTTGTATTTTACCTCTGGTTTTGCGAATCCCCTCTAATCTTCTTAGGGATGCTAACGAAGGACTCAGCTGCTCGTCAGATCCTTAGCACATTTATCTAGAAGTAGCGGAATATCCCGTGGTATTCTCTGTCACTTTATCGTTTCACAACATACAAAATGGCGTCACTCGTTATCCACAAAATGATGAACACAACTTAGCATCCGTTGTACGTAGATCTTATTCAGTATGCTTCTTATTCTTCTACCCCATGACACTATAACCTCGCTCACGCATCCGCCTATCGGTCTTTTGCGCTGCTTTTTCTTGTCTGATTTAGTAGCTCGGAACGCATCGCTCATTTCGTAAATTGGGAATTGTTTCTATTTGTGCTTGCTTTCTACAAATTTTATGTAACTTTACTTGCTTAATTGGTTTTAATTGGGCTTTGTGACCGCGTAATATTCACCTTTCGAAGTGCATAAGGCATTTATTTGATTTGACGTATTCCCAACAGGCCGTGTTCAGGAAAGGGTTACACACTCGGGTTGCTGTATACGAAATAAATTGGTACATTACGTTTTATGTAGATATTGATATTATCGATTGACTTTCATTCCAATCATTTACTCGTTATATTCATGGATAACTTACGGTATAAATTATCTGTCATAGTTGTCCTGTCGTATCCCTTTGTGACATTGCGGTCTACCCTGAGGTGTAATTACCTTGATTATGAGTGAGTAATGCTTCTAATGCGTGCACATGTGTTCTCGTGAAATAAACTGGTCTTGGAGTCGCTTACACACAGTATGGGTTAGCATCCGTAGTTCCTTTGTCCGTGTATGGCCTGATTTCACTATGGTTCGTTCGTTTATTCTGTTCGATCGAATCATGTTCGTGTTACCACCACAAATAGTGATTGTTTGGGTTACGATCAGGGGGTTCAGTTGAGTGAATTCGTTTGTCGCATAGACAAGAAGCAACACATGACATCAACGAGCGGATGATGATCATGATGGGTAATGGAATTAACAAGTATAATGTTTGTGTGTGTGTATGTGTGCATGCGTGTATGTCATCGTCAAGTTGAGCAAACTCTGGCTTTGTCATCGATCAACTTCGTTGAATCGTGTGAAAACTGGGGTGCGGTCCATGTCTACGGAGCGCTAATTCCCTCGTTTTATATTCAAACGAGGTTTTTGAGGGAATCAATGTTACAATGGGAACAGAGGAGAAGTGGTGTTTGCCTTTCTGTACCTCAACCCGTTGAGGTTGTGTGTCGAATAATCAGAACGCCCCCCCCCCGCGATCACTAATTGTCCATGAACGAGGACAGGCAATAATCACCGCACCGGTGTATTCAATATCATAGTCACATGCTCGCTATCTTGACTTTTGACATAGCTCGCTTACCCTGTATTTCTATTGCTCGCAGTTCATTAGAGCTGAAAATTAGTCACCAATTCCTTCAGTTGTTGTTGATAGCGCTAGGCAAAAAGCTAGCTAATGCAACAAACAGCTCTTTGCTTTGCTCAAACCTACCATTATATTGCGGCCCTTGACTAAATATGAGCATGGTTTTTCGGACAAATTGATAAATCGTCGGACGATTTTATTTTTCTGGTGCTTGTTTCTTATTCGATCAACAATCGTTTTATCGAATTCAGAAGTGCATGCGGGGAAAATCAAACTGTTAAAATTATCATGTACGTCTGGTGACAGTAACGAACTTTTCTTGGGAGTCATTGTGTGACCTTTTCTAGCTTATGAGTGCATGGGCTGAGATTCCCATATTCGAAGTTCAGCACTGTACTCGGTTTGTTTGATTGGTTATTGTTCCGAACTGAGATTGATGGCAGGTACAGATTGGCCGTTTACACAGTTGTCTTTAGGTTCGAAATGACGCATTCATTCATTATTGATCTCACCATCGTGGCGAGGTTCTTTTCGGTAACAACTGAATGACTATTCCGGTCGTTTTTACTAACAAGATTTGAATTCATTCATTTTCGGATAAGTTTTATGCTTTGGAATGAATCACTTTCTTCGCACAAACAGTTGCCTCGCGTGATGGATCATATCACTGATTCTGCGATAACTGCCTGGGGAGAGGGGGGGGGGGGGGGGGGGGGGTGTAGAGACCATGACAACTCTCCGTTAGACGCATGTTACGATCTCCTCGTTGATCTTGATTAGTCTGTTAATCTGAACACTGTGTTTCTGCCCTAGGTAACTATCATTATTCTCCACAGTGACATTATAATCCGGCGCTTTTTTGTATGGAGCGACCGTTTGATATTTTATCCCCCGAAGAACAGTTCTGATCGTGCTTATCTTCTGTCAGTCCTGTAAACGTTTAACATTCCGAATAATTTAAACTTCGCATGAGACTAGGTAAATCAATTCGGCATCTCTTATATATATTATACTGGAAACAGGTACCGATGGAAACTGCTCATTTCGTAATTATAATCCATTCTTGGTTTATTCATAACGCACCGTTGCATGTTCAAAGGTTAACAGCTCACTCTTTTGACTGTAGTTCAGCTTGCAGGCCGAGGCACCTGATAACAAGTTTATTGAAATATGAATACGCTGATCATCGTCGGAAGTTCACATGGAGCGCTCGCACTTCTGTCTCCGTTGTGGAGAGTTGGATACCGCTGTCTTACAAACAATTTCACTTCCTGTTAGGCCCAACTAAACTGCGCAAATTATATAAGGTTTAGACTCTGTTTACCATACTGATTCCTGAAAGTTATCAAAATTAAAGCACAAAATTAATCGATCCCAGTGGTGGAGGCTTTCGTTTGTGTTTAGTATGGTTTTCTGACCGATTATCGATTGGCCTGTTGATGGTGTTCATGTCGTATGTGCGTGTTCATGACTCATCCGCTGAATGGGGAACTCGCTTGCACAACGGGCGTGCGTGCTAATCAGGTGACCCACACCTTGTCTTTGTACGACGATGTCCTCGACACCGTTGCTCCCATGCCGATGTTTGGGCAGTCACCGCCCTCCCGCCCCAGGTTCCATTCCTACATCAACATGTGAAAGTCAGTGGCTTGTAAATTTTGTCCATGCTACTACCGGGTCATAGGATCGAACAAGAAAGTAAGCGTTTGAACAGCGATTGGTGAAAGCTGTATCGTTTTGCCTCAAGCAGCAAGCTCTTAATCCACGTTTAACCACAAGTGTCTTGCTTGTTTTGTGTAAACTATTTGTCTATTTCTCTCGTTTTCATCACTTAGCGAATGTAAAGTAAGTAATCGGTGTGATTATCGTTTTCCCTCTTTGTCTGTCAATACCCACAATATTCTGCTAACGATTTCAAATTGGAAAACCATTCTTCGTGCGATCACACAAGCTGTCTTTATCGATTATCTCCGATTGATTTAATCCCGTTCTGAGTTTATCCATTCAAAATTGGTTTTATATTGCAAAGATAACCATGGCATTGTTTTGTCGTTTAGCCTCCGCCCACATATTTTGGCCTGCGATTGGTAAATTCCACAAATAACTTGGGATCATCGGTAGGAATTCAGCGTTTTGTTGTACAGCATATATAAGGGCCATTCCAGAATTCACACGTTCTGTTGAGTTTACCAGCATTAGTCGTCATGCGTGGTGAACAACCTTCGGAATTTCCGTGTACGTAGGGATGGCAATACTATGTGATTTTTACCTTCTCTTCGGATTTATGGTTATGATAATCTCGTATCTGATTACAAATGCATAGTGAAATTCTTCTGTAATCCACCAAGACCACCATTGTCGAAATGTAAACAAAAATATACACAGTGTTTATGTCGATTTATATATTCTGTGGCTTAGAGGTCAATTGGTTTCCGTGCGACATTTTGTTACTGCGTATGCTATCGGATCTGTTCCACGTATTTTGTTCACTCTAACGCAAAGCCACTTTTGAGGTTCATCTCAAGTAGCCGGCGGTTAGGACAAGAACTAGATGGAAAATTTGTTCCAGTTGTTTAGTACCTGTTATTCGATTAAGTCATTTATTTTCACATTTCACCCCTCTGTCGTGATTGTCCTGTTTATCGGAAATCAAACATCGATACTTCTTATTAATACAACCTTTAGAGATCCCCATTCGTTTTTTTCCATGACCAAGCCAGATGTTTCGAATTAGAATCACGTTCGATCAGAGTTGACATAGGTAAAACATCTGGCATTGATTCAATGGCTTACTATCCTGAGATCCTCTGCTTTTCATCGACATGATTCAAAACCGATCTACATCTTTCGGGACAATGAATAAGAGAGAGAGAGAGAAGGAAAGGCATTGGGTAAAAGTGTAGTGCGATGGATTTCATCTTATGACCACTGCAGTCTTTTATTTATTTATTTTTCCTTATCATCACTAAGTGTTTGTTTGTATCTTCAATAATCTTCAAGTCGAATTTCCCACTTAAACGCCTCATTTTAATGATGAGTTCGATAATGTTTTCACAGTGTTTACGGTTTGTGCCGAGGGCTTGCCAACCAACCGGATAGTGGGACCGGATGAACTGTCAACTGAACTGGTAACTGTCACACTGAAGTGCCAGGTTTATTTAAATTCCAATAATTTTACTGATTGTTACATTCTTCTTTCTCTTCTCATCGGCATCCTCAGCGTAATCGATCACTGCGGTTTTGAGAAAACGTCACGCGCAATCCTATAAGACTGTTTCGTTATGTAACAACATAAATTTAAATTCTTTTGCTTTGGGTAATGATTGAGCATCAGAGACCGATTAAAGGTAGTCAGTGTTCTTAATCCCTTCATTCGGTTCCGTCTTTCTACATATGATGGGGTCTGTACCATCTGTGATGATCAGGATGAAAATTGTCACTCTTCAATTGTCAATTTTCGCCAATCTTCCGAGTACAGTGTCCAGTTAACCTGCATGACTTTTTACCCTA
This sequence comes from Echinostoma caproni, assembly GCA_900618425.1. Lineage (NCBI taxonomy): Eukaryota > Metazoa > Platyhelminthes > Trematoda > Plagiorchiida > Echinostomatidae > Echinostoma > Echinostoma caproni. The sequence goes on from UZAN01042183.1 coordinate 20,207, forward strand.
GAGCCCAATTTTATGTGCGGGAGAACAAATGAACTTCGCTGTTAAGAACACTAATCGTTCAGTTACGTGAACCCGATAATCTAAGTCCTCGTGTTTAGAGCGGCAAACCGTATTAAATCCGAATGTAATAGATGTGGTGTTCCGTCGGGTGATAGCGAAGCTGTCTTTTGCTAAGATGGGTGACGTTATCTTACTGAGCGATAAAGCTGAGGCCTGCCTAATATATTTGATACTCGTCAACAGTCGCTTGTGTGCAATGAGGCTCTAGGGTTCAGTTAGTGTTCAGAAGGGTAGCAACACCAAAAAATGCTCGTGAATCATATCGACATAAGCACCAAACAACTGCAGCCAAAAATCACGAGGGAAAGAATTTTACGACAAACCCAACCAGATTTTCCGACTGAGCCATAGCTCTGATGTCATGGTGCTGACGGGTGATTTTAAAGAGCAGGTTGGAAAACTGAGCGTATCCGAAACCTGTCTAGGGGGGAGGGGCTTCTCTCATCCCGCCCAGTGAACAGACAGTGATGATCGACTACTTTAGTTCGACGCAGATCACCGGCTGGTCTTATCTAGCCTCAACTTTCGACCCACCTCGTTGGACGGCAACACGGTGTTCTAGTTCGACCGGATAGTTGACCAAAATTGATCACATTGCTGTAAGCAACCATTGGCGTAACTCAGTACAAAAATAGATCCTATTGGCCCATCTGCGTTGAGTCTGGTCACGCACCAGTTCTGACTTGACTCATCGTTCATCGTCAAAAATCCCTTTTTCAGTTAGTTCTTTATCCTCTGTACATCCTATCTCTTTGCGCACGTTATGAGAAGTTTGGACAGGCGTTAGGAGCAGCGCGCGGTGGTGGAGTAGATCAACAGTGGGATCAGATCAGACGTGCAATGCATTCGAAAGCATAATTTGCTTGTGTGGCGGAGGCGGAAGTTCGTGGAGGACACTGAATCTCTCAGGAGTCCGTAATTGGCATGGAGCAAAAACGAAAGACCACAACATGACAGGACCAACATGCTACCGGTGGAGTCTGCAGCGACAGCTTAGGAAAATCCTTAAGAAAGGGTGCAAAACTGGTGGGTCAACATAGCTAGTGAAATATAAGTAGCTTCTGCATCAGCAGTAGGCATTGACTGTTGCATTTGATACGCAGCACTGGAGGTCATCGTATACCTGCCAGTGGGACCATTTGCATTAAAAAGTGAACAGCATATCCACAGTAAAGAACAGCGACTTGATCGCTGACCAGAGTATTTTTGTGAACAGTTCAGTTAGCCTGGTGCTAATGTGGTTGATTACAATAGGACCTCCATAGGTAATAACATGCTAGGCTCCTATAGAATTGGAAGTATGAAGCTGTATTCAATCGTTAAAGAAGGGAAAAGCAATGGAACCTGATGTACTTCTGCTCATTATTTTCTGCCTGGGTGGTCGACTCAATTACTAGCTTGCTTCTCAGCATCTTGTCTGAGGAGTGATGAATCACAGGTCGTTCAAAAAGGGATCACATAACGACTGTGCAAAGCAATGCGGAATAAGTTTGGTTCCGATCATCACAAAAGTGTTAACTGCTGTGACAAATGACAGCATGACATCCTTAAGGTAGAAGAATATCCGCGAATAACAAGCAGGATTCTGACCAGGTTGAGGTTGCTTCGACCAAATCTTCAGCCTACTTCAAGTCCTCGAACTACGTCACACGTATAGTCGACCAACAATCCTTGACCGAAAAGAAGCCCTTGATTCAGTTGTCCGTGAACCCGTACGGGTTCACTGCTTCGCAAAGGAATGCCGCAGACGTCTATAACTCTTCGATTGGCGATCTTTACGTAGTTTAGCGCTGGTTGGGTGGATCGAGCGTGCAAGCAACTCTGAGGTAAGCCGTCGTGTAGTTGGTAACGACTCGATGGAATATTCGTTATCACGTGGAATTTAGGTGAGTAGGATTTGCTGGTTAAAATACGTATTGTGCATGTCCAGCTGTCCTCTATGTCATTGCGCCTTTTTCTTAGTTGCGGTTCCTGGTTGGAGGAAACTGCAGGGAGGTCAACAGATGCTATAGAAACGAGGCCCACAGTGATGAACAGAGCCATTAGGTAGAGTAGGTGTCTCGCGTCTTCCAGGTTGGGGTCCGGAAGACTCTGCAACTGGTTGGTTAGAGACATTGAAGGATATGGAAACTAACCGACAGTATTGGCGTTCTTGTTGTCATTTATTATCGGATCATAATGCTTGAAAATATATGTATGCATCCTGTATGTTGAGCACAGAGGTTCACTTTCTTTGCCTCTCTGAAAATAGGCCCAAACCCTATCTATTTTATATTTTCTCAGTCATTAAGTATACAATACGTACTTGATGACGACAAGCGAAGTTCGCTTTACTCTATGGCGCTGTCCGGTGTGGATGATGATGATGATTTTAGCGTCAGATCCGGTATGCGCCGTCGATGGCGGCTTCAAGTGTTCGATCGTAATGCGAAATGCACCGTGTGAACATGTATTAAATTAGTGGTAGTTTTACCACACAGACCTAACAAGTAGAACATGGATAAGAGCAAATGCTAAAATCTAATCCTCTGTTACACCAATTTTGTGTATAGTTTGTTTATAGTGTCCCGAAAGAACAGGAAAATGTATAGAAAAACATCACTGGCTCTACCTAAAATTATTCTCCCTTCTATTGAACTATTATTGAGCACCCATTTTTGCCATTAGATTGGTCACGTTACCCAGTTATTGTTTTCCGTGTGTAGTCCCGGTTTATGGTGGATTTTATCTCTGGTATCGATTCTTTCTACTTACCCAAATATCGTTTGCCAATCCCGTCTTTTTTATGCGCACCCCGAAGACGATTAGCGATCCGTCACTTTGCCCCATTGACTTTATTTTTTTTAAAGGAAACTGTGTTGCATAGCGCTGCACTAGTTACCAACCCGTTAGAACTGTGCATCGGTACGATGCACCTACAAAGTGCACGAAGCTAGAAAAGGATAGGTTGCTCCGCTTGCACCTGTTCTTGTTGACAATTACCCAAAACCAATTGTTGTTCATTCTTCCTGGACAGCTGAGTTATAATGTGTCGGAGTACACACAAAGGGAAATATAAACGTCAGAGCTTACAGGCATTTGACCCTGTAGGAACTTCAATAGACCGTTCAGTTCTATTCTGCACTAGGTAAATCACAGCGGTTTGCATATTCGGATCTCCGGTCGTCAAAAGTTCCTATAAGGACGAGGTAAACCTGTGGAATTGCGTAGAAGATGGTGTAATAAGCCACCTGCCTTGATCTTTATTCAGCACAGATTGGTTTCAGACCTCAGATTTTACTAGTGCTTTTTAATCGACACTGCGGTAACGCATAAAATCCTTTATCAAAGTGACAAGAACCGCAGTTGTTTGGTTTGATACTGACGAACAGATGTATGAACACAGGTCTACAACAATGCCCACCTTTAGTTTCCCCGTTTGACTCCCAAGCAGATTGTCTTTCAGATCATTATCTTACCGTTTCGTGCAATGGTTTGGGCTACGCCATTTTAGCTACTTATTTGGTCGTCCCATGTGGAAAGAGTAGATGGGAGCTTAAAACCGAAAGCACAATCAAAATACAGATATATAAAGAAACTAAACTGTATATCTGCGTCGAAAATGAGTAAGTAGATTTGCTGTTTACTACACTCATTTATCCCGCTCACTGTCTCGCGGTCCTCAACAAGGAATTCTGATGCGATCTGAGTGAACGGGGCTGCCGGTCAAGGGTTTCCATATCTTCATACATGGTTTTGGTTTGACCAACCCTGTTCATCATCCGCCCATCACATCCCTCGGTCGAAGCCGCCTATTCATAGTTGTAGTTGCTGCTCGTCCAGTACCGTTGACATTTTTTTCTTTTATNCTTTTATGATACACTGGTTCCTACCGAGGGTTGATGGATCTTGTTCACCTCCCTGCCCATGATTGTTAATAGTCTACTTGCATGGCTGCGCTGCTAAGTGAAATAGAGAGAGGATACAACTAACTTTGGCGTAGTTGTATGTCTAGTATTGAGAAACATGTGCCACTTAGTGTTCTGTGCACTATCATTGGTGTTGCACTATCACTTATTTGTTGTGTTGTGTTGACGTCATCCTCATTAGTCACGTGGTTTTTGTTGTTTCACCGGTGCCCGGTCACGCACATTCTTTTTCTTGAAATTTATTTCATCGAGAACACATTTTTCAAGCGCTCTGCAAATTGACCATATGAATCTTATCTTTGGGGGTTTGATAAGTGTCAATTTTTGTTCAAGAGTATTTTGACCTCATTGAACACATTTATTTTGTCAATGTTGCTTTCCTTTGTCAGCCGAAACCGATAACCGAAATCCCGCAGCTTCTACTGTGCTCAGATATCTAGTCAGAATACAAGGTTTTAAATTAAACATCGCTCGCCGTGGTAACCTATTTGGTGACATGCGTAACATGTCCCAGCAAACGCAATCTATGGAGGTTGACCGCTTGCTCCAGTGGCTTAGTTCATCTAGTCAATCGTATACTCAAATCAATCTCACCTACCGCACACTACTCACACTTAGTCACTATGAATTATATGTTAGTATAAGATTTCTCGGAAGTTCGATTCGGAAAACTACCCACGCAATACTGCACAGTTTTGGTTATTTGATAGACCGAGCTGCATCTCCTTGTTCTCGCTATCTGACCCGATCTTTTCAGCTTAGTGAAATGACTACCAAAATCACTTTTGGAGTGCCTGTTCATAAAGTTTTTTTTCGGATGCACAGTTGTTGTGTGAAACTATCATGAAATCGATCCCTTCACTTCTTTGTCCCAGAATGTTGCCAGCGTACACAAACATTTCGTTGGGTTATCCACAGTATTAGTCACCTATTTGTTCTTCTCTAGACGCACGCTTGAAATCCCGGTCTCATGACAAATTATTTCTCTCTACTCTTCAACGGAATGTTGTATTTAATGAATATTCACACACACACACACAAACATTTTTTTAGTTTATTTTCTAGCTTGTTTGTTTTCCATGTCGCAGGAAACTGATTATCCGTTGCTCTTCGTCAGTTATCGACAATTTTCAAAGGGTCGTTTCAGAATTGCTCTGTATGAAATGTATTAGCATTCTCATAAATCTCCACATTTCACTCGGCCAAATAGGACCGGGGATACTGCGTTCACTGAACTTTATATAGTGTAGATTATATTCATATATTTATTATTACTATATTTATTATGTTATATTGTAAAATGAGTTATGAAAAATGACAAGTGACCACATCTGTTATGAATACAGTATACTCTCCTTTTTATCATACCAGAACATGATGTTATAGCCCATCTGATAATTATCATTCAGCTGATATGTAACACCCCAAGTATGGAATGAGGAACATTATGAGGTGCACGTAGCGTAGGTCCATTTTGTCCCTGTAAGATCCGAGCACCGTTACTGTTTGTTCGTCAAAAGTTTTCATAGTTTACTCGGTTACCAAGCTTTTTGTCCAAATTTCAATCGACTTTGCAGTGTCGTGCTGGCGTGAATTCATTTATTCATATGCTATCACACAAACCAATGGATCCTAAGAGGTGTTTCAAGTGTATTTGAATATGGATTTGAAATTTTTTAAGAAAAAGATCATTTATACATTTTTTAATGATGAACTGTAAAATAGTAAACATTGCGATAGAAAGCATATTGTATTATGAAAATGCGTATGGGCTGGGGGTGCGAGTGGAGGAATTTTTGTGGTGAGTTCATTTTTCGGTGCTGCGTTCGAGTGGTGTTATTCGAGCGGTCCTAGAGTCCGAGGTTAGAACCCCACCAATGCCACTCAACTTTGGTGCTAGGAGCTTCGTTATCATCCAGCTTAATACCACGCCTACACTAGCGGGACCTCTACTCTTGGCTCTGGTACTTCGTTTAAAGTATCGTGTTTTACTTAGGCCGTTTGATTGTTTAGAGGCACTAGGAACTCTTGATGGTCTTTAGTTTCCCAGTACTTATGTTGCCGACTCCTTTCGAGGGAACGGTAGATCCTCCTGACAATGGGGTTTAGTTCTGACTACTGTTTATCCCACCACAGTATGTAATGAAAAATTGAACAATTGAATATTGTAAGTGGGAAGGAAACAAAGAGGGGAAGGGATTTGATTTTCTTTTCTTTAATAATGCAAACAATAATCGAAAGACGACTGTTTGCTATTTGAAGCCAAATACGTGATACGGATAGAGAAGTATGTGAAATTGTGAAAGATGCAACATCAATGATAAAAACGAATAATACAACAATCAATGCCGATGCCGTGATCACCGTAACTGGGACGCTGGGGAAAATTCATTTCTTAATGGAATAACATTTTAGTGTATTACATTGTGCTTTCATTTACATTTCCAATCACCCTTTTGGTCTACGGTGTTTCTTAATATAGCAGACGGTAGCTCTCAAATAAGGAATTCCATGATTTTTCTGCAGTAGATAGGAATGCACTTCAACTTCTGATTGATTCAACTTGTGCGTATTTTTGTGAAAGCAGAGTTAATTCTGTCGGCGAAATGTAAAACGAAGTTCGTACAATGATTTCACAGTATAGTTCTCCATCACACTGACCAGCAGTGTGTTTGGGTTTCATCATAGGCGTACGAGTTTGCGACTTCTTAGCATCCATTAACAGACGTTTGATTGCCCACTTATCCTCTTTTTATTCGATAAAAAGAACTATAATGTTGGTATCATCATAGAAGTGACTACGTTTCTCTTCAAAGCGCGATTTGAAATTCGTCACCTGAATCTCTTACCCGGCATTGGACGAGAAATTAGTTGGACAACCCATCTAATATCGATAAGTTTCAAAACCATTTGCCGCGTATTTGTTCATAACGTGTATACTGACAGTGGTCATTTTCATCTTCCATTTCATTTTTATCAGTATTTCGCGATAATGAGGGTCGTTCGAAGCAATGAATAAGTAAACGAATTATGGCATAAACATTATTGCACGTATTTCATTGATTGAAATCATTCACAGGTGACTATAAAATCACTCCCATAGATTATCCCAAACCCATTAGGTTCTATTC
>UZAN01042184.1:0-15060 GCA_900618425.1 Echinostoma caproni
CTTTCTGGAAGCTTTCGAATTTCAGGCTGCATATCGCATAATTTGATAATCATAACGAACATCGCTGGAAAACCCCGGCTCCCTGTTGTGGCCTTGCTGGCTGCTTAGTTTTAATGGCGATACCCTCTCCCTACGATCTCAGTGAACCTTTCTGACCAGAATACATCCAGAGCCACCTTGAAGGCGTTAACGCCTGTCGGAACCCTGTTCGACCATTGGTACAATCCTTTATGAGACTAATTTGGCCTAGACTTTCACTGGAGTCTAAAGCTATGAGCTTTCGTGCTTCAAGCACAAGACGTTGTAAATAATGCGCTTTTGTGGGGACCTGGTAAGCCTTTTTCAATTTTAAAAGTGTCAATCATGTATCTGCTTACTCGTCTACATTCCAGTAAGAAAAGAGATTAGCATTGTGTTTCTCCTGCACGTATTCTGAAATATGCAGATGCTCTCGTGCTGTGCCAACTCACCTCTGCTTACACCCAAGTACGCCCCTTCACCGATAATCTTGAGCAAATTCAGTCATTCCCCTCCTCATCGGGACTAACGTTAAAGCCCACTAAATGTGGTGAGTTTTTATATAACTCTGCTCGCTCTCCATATCCGACAGACCACACGGTGATTAGCAACAATCCTTTATCGAGCTGTGAACTGTGTCAAATATCTTGGTATAACGGTAGATAGCAATCTTCATTGGTCTACCCACACCCACAACTGCACTGGTGATCTGCGGCGTCTATCATTTCAAATACGAAAACTCAGACAGTTTCACGCATTCCGGACAGTTATTCCTACCTTTGTTTATCAGTGTGTTTTCCCCCATCTTGCTATATTGTGTCCCAGGTATTTTCATGACTTAAACAGGATTTCGAAGTTTTACGCCGTGGTCTACCCATTATCATCCGTGTTACTTCTATTCCTGTGAACGCATTAGCTGTGAGGCTTTCGGATTAGCATAAAACGTCTTGTTTGTAAATTTCGGAGAGGATTCTCACAGATCTTGGCCACCCATTGCACAGAAAACTGACATGTTGTTCCTATCATTAGTGATTCATTAGTGATATTCCGGCCCCAGCCCCATGCGCACATCCTAAAGTATGCTCACCACGTTGTTTTGTGTTTGACAATTTCATCCACTTCGGAATTCGATGTTTTCACTGGGGATCTACCCCAGATTCGACATCTTTTAGACCAATCTGGTTTCAATCTTAGCACATCTAACTGCTTCGAGAGTGTGTCGTGAGTCTTTTCTGATCCTCATTTACAACGAACTCTGCTACCCTCAGATGGAAACCTCTGCCCAGAATGAACTCAGTGAAGTACCAAGGATTTTCATCGACAGTAATCTCCGGTTGTCTACACACACCCACAATTGTATGGGAAAACTGCGACACCTATGTTTTCAATTAAGCAAAATCAAGCGATTCCAAACTACACAATCAGTTTTGTCCTCTGTCATTCGTCAATGCGTTTTCCCCATTTTGCTCTACTGCTCCACATTAGTGTTTCACGGTCTTTGTAAACAAGACTTCGGAACCGTTCGTCGTGTTTTGATATCATCAGCCGTATAGCATTGTTCTCGATCGATTCATTAATCAGAGAACTCATTGTTGGTCACATCAACTCTGTTGAAAAAATTTCGCTTCGCAACGAATCCCACTGGATTGAACACCGGCTAGATTTGATCCGGCCACATTCAGATCATCCGTGAACATGAATCAGGGATTTTGGAGATCCGGTGTCAATCCGTTACTATAAATAAGAAAATGAGTAGCGGTCTTGACACTGAAATTCGGGACATTCCGCTGTTCAGCCCTTCAGGTTTGCTGATGACACTAAGACACCTTCAAACCGGACGTGTGATTAATGAAAAATCTCACGGCCCAATTTCTTGCAGAAGTCAAGGTAACAGAGTGCCACCTTCCGACCTTTATCCGGCCCTCTAGTGACCTCATCCAAAAGGCCTCATGTTGGGCTGATATCAACAAATTTCGGGTGGACAGTGCCTACATATTTGCTTCCCGATGAACCGTTCCACGGGTGTGCACAGATCAGAGATCAGGTTAATCCACTGTTGGCAGTTGTTACTCTGTGTCCCCATCTGATTTGTATCGTGCAACTGCTGTTACCAATTTTCTGGCAATAATACCCGTCGTTAAAGGTTCTCCAAAGATACTTGTTATCGGATACCTCTAAAATTCGCGGTATTGGCCGAACTAAACCTGGATGCATTCCATCCGATTTCACAGCATTATGCTAATTTAACGATGCAAGCGCTCTGGGTAACTCAGTATCTTTGATCACTAGTTCACTAATTGTCAGGGGTATATGACAGTAAAAAGGCTCAGTGGTTGTTCACTTTATGTTGACTTGTTGTGAAAATGGTACCTTCGATTATCTCCAAGGGGCTCACACTCTCCTTTAAGTTTTTGTTGACATTCCTCGTATGCCGAAAACCTTTTGAGATTATTCTTAATGTGCCGTGCCAAATTAATTTCGCAAGCCTATTTTTCCTCGCGTTATAGGGCCTGTATCTTATTATATACCTTCCTGTATTGGCATCAGTTCTGATGCCTTCCCAATATCCTATAGTTCACCCATTTCTCCTGTGTATCAGCAGTGCCTTATGCAACCTGGATTACCACACCTGAAGTGAGGCGGGGCAAACACGTTCATTAGTATACACCCATGGTCCTGCCTTTGCGGGAAGGCAGGATCCAACTTTGGTCCCTCAACGCTGTGAGACTTTTGCTACACCTCACGGTTTCGCCCTGGGAGATACGGCATCCGAGGCTACCACACTTGAATACGATGCCGAATCGATCATACGCGGAAAGATGCCCGCTCACGAACACGACACCGAGGAAGATGAAGTGTACAAGCGTTCACCTCAAGATGATGTTCAAACCAACACTTGTCTTCTGTGTCGCTGAACAGCGAGTTCATCCGATGAAAGTTATTCACTGTTCCCTTTCCTCTCTTTTAGATGGGCAAGTGTATACTATAACAGAGGTTGGTGCGATCGAGACGAGAAAGTGGGTGGTGGTGACGCAGTGGTTTAGTCACTGTCACCGGCGTGCTTTGGGCCCTATGGTCCGGAGTTCGAGCCTCGCCAACGCTACACGACTTTGGTGGTAGGCAGCTTTGTTGTCGTCCGGTTCAATACCACGCATAACCTATTGGGGTGTTATATGGTTCGCCACTCCAAGTCCCGGGGCTTAGGTTACCGGTTTCCATCACCGAACAGCAGGTCCTCATGACATGGGGTCTGCCCTGTCTGCTGTTCATCACACAAACGTGTGTAATAAAAAATAAAAAAGCACATGTATATCTGCCTCATTCTCATCTCACCGATCGATGTCCAACTGTCGCCTGCCTGTTATTCAGATCACCCACTCCGCTGGTGCATGTTAAGCCAACTGATCCATACGTTTATAGCACCTTAACACCACTCTGGCTTCCGGCATTCCGTGCTTCATCAACAACAGGAATCTTGACACCAGAAGATCCCTCCTACCCAGTGGTTCTCCTACATACATCGTGCTTGCATCTGACGAGTACCTTGTTAATATTGTACCTCACCCAAATTCAGTAGCGTACATAACACGTGTCAGCTCGTGGTAGTGTATTCATTCGTGAATCGTTTCCAGCTAGGAATGGCAGTTTTACGTGCATCCACCCAGTTAATCTCAGGGAGACTGAAGTCCCAAACTATGCTAGGAATTATCAGATAACTGCAAGCAGTTTCATGTTCTTGTTCAAAGTAGTCTGCGATGTTCTATACGCTCACAGTTTATCGAGGGACCTTTTAACTCAATGAACGTTTTGTGTTTAGGCCTGCATATTGGGTGTGGCTAAGGTTGCTTGCTCGTTCCACTGGCTGATACCCGTATCAACTGATAACAACAACCCATCTCCTTGTGTACCCTCTTCTCCATCCAGTCGTGAGACTACATGGTTACTAGAGCATCTATGGCATCCGTGTTTCTGATCGCTGTGATAACTGAATCCTGCATACAATCCTCCATTACGCCCAAAGCAGCGTTTTACTGAATGCGTTGGAGTACTACACCCGATGGTGGTCTACGCCTGCTTCCGATGGTGATTGTGCGACAGTTCAGGGGAACCCTCTGAGGTAGGGAATGACAGATCACTTCCGTTATTGACTTCCTCTTCCACAGGCTGCATCACTACCAACCCAGTTGAACAGGTGACTTCTCTGGTAGCTAAGCCATCGTTCTCGTCTACGCTTTTGACGTCGAAAGCCTCAGTATGGTCAGGGGTGGATGACTAGGGTTGCGGCTGGTTACCCTAGCTTTGCACCTCACCAAATGCTCCCATACGACCAAGCATCTTCAATAGTCTCTACTGAAGAAACCCTACTCACTAACTTCTGGTGGCGGTGTTTTCCTAACTAAGTGAGATGACGAAAAGCCTATATCTGGGGCTATAACCGGGTTGATGGATCACTGGTTTGGCTAAAAGCTCTGATTCCAAACCAACCGTGAGGAGAAGTATGAACCACACACATCTTTCCAGTTGTGCCGGCTGTGGTCACCGGCTTGACTGGTCATCGAGGTGTATTGTGCACCTTTGACACTTGACCCCGTCCAAAGGGCGCATGATCCGATTAACTGGATACCACCCCCTCCTGAAGGAGGGTTTCGGTGCAGTTTTCGCACACAGCGCCCCGCAGCCTTACGGGTCAGGCTTTGGCTAGCCAATGGCTCCGGTTGTGGATTCCGCAAGAAAATTCACCTGCCCTGACCTGGGAAACCTGGCAGTATTCGGCATGCAAATCATAGAGGTTTTTCATACAGATTTTTTGCACCAGGATTTGTTTGGCACACAAACTGGCGTCAGAGGTGGATGAAGTAGAATAATTTCGCCGTCGAACCATTTGTACGCTGTTATGCTATTTGCCTGAGCTGGCTGATTCATCCATTTGATGTTTTAGCCACAATATTTGCCCAGATCTCCGTCGGTAAAACTTCCATCCCTGAACAATTGACTGGATTTCGGTCTATCCTTTGCTTCCCTATTCTCATTTTCCATTGTCTCTATTGTCACCGACCATTTCCCCCACACGTTGAATATTTTGCGTGGCTTCTCTGCCCAACCCTATTGGTCCGAGGTGATGACTCGCCTATAGTTAGGATAACTAGGTATATCTCCGCAGACCTTATCTTTCGCTTACCCGATTAGGGACTGGGTTTCGGGTCTCACCTTCTCTGCTATACCTGTTAAATAACCACCTGTCTAAGATTTAATTCTTCCTTTACTAATCGGATCTTTTTTGAATGCCTTCTTTACTGCCTCATTATCCGGGATTACTTTGACACCTCCTCTTGTGTTTACTTCTATTCCGATGCCTTTGCCAGCACCAGATCCCGAACATAGGTACTGCTAAAGAACACCAGTATGGGTCTTGGCGGTTCCAATCTCAAATCCCTTAATAATCCAACATGTAAACATTTTACGTGGTGCATGGTAGGACCTGTCCTCGGTCAGCCTCGCGACAGCGTATGCTACCCAGTGCGATAGACTCGGCGATGTTTTGCCGGAAAATGGGTTTTGCCTTGCATAACAGCACTTCCCGGATATTTTACTCCCTTCGAATTCCATCTGTGTAGCAAAGGCAATTGTTTCTTTTGTACCCTTTGTGATTTGTATTTAGCCTTTTCTGTCAGCCTAATCTTATCTTCAAGCTAGGCTGTGATGGTATCCGTTATCATCGTCCCCACAAACACTCCATTGCTAAGGAAACAAAATGGTTACAGATCCAATTTTAGAGGTGAGAGCTGCCTGTTGAGTAAATAGTCCTGTGTTCGTAGAATATAGAGACTCGTGAATGATTCCATGCTCTGCACTGAATCTCATTTTGGACTCGCTCCTGGCATTGACTGATAACACTTGAGTCTCTCCTGGGTACTGTATCACCTGTAAAAAGTGAAATCGAGAAACATTTTTGCCAACAGGAACTTAAATAAGGAACATAGGAGCATAGTGTTGCTTAATTTTTTTCCGGAAACAATTCAATATATCTCTTCAGGTACGTACCATATTCGAAAAATATAATCAAAACCAACAAATACCCGTTACCGTGGATGTGCTGCTGATGTTAAATTTCTCCATCTTTCTACCAAGGCGAGGCTAGAGTTACAAATCCGTTTTCCTGATCGCAGAGCTCAGGCTACCATCCATTTGTAGCAATCGCCTCTTTTAATTCGATCACTCGAGGGTTGTGCTTGATGAGAACGCTTTTGAATGCCGTGGTCATATTCACTTGTCCGGTCTATGGCACATGTGACGAACGATCGATGAGGCTGGTGTGCGGCGTTTGGTCGACTTCTGCCGTTGATCGTTCGAGTGTTATTCGTTCATCAGTTTGTTAACCCACAAGGGATGCGTTCGGTTGCTGTTTGTTCAATCTGCCACTCGGTCCTGCCTGAACATGTAGCTGGGAACTCACAAACGAATTGTTTCAATTGATGGGATTTGGTCAACAGCGAAAGGGGTTACTTGACTGGACGAGGCGGTATGCTGTCGCCTACGTAGACAAAAGGTGGTTGGGCTATGTCGAATGTTCGGTTAGTGGACGAGCTTAAGCGGTGCTCTTAACGCATTACTCACATCGCCACCATTGAACGCGAAATGTAGAACGAACCTACACTTCAGTACGGATGTCAGTAGCTCTACACTTTCAGACGTTCAATGCTATAGCTTTTAATGAACCAACTCGGGTAAAAATTATCCTGGAGAATGCTATTCAGTTTTGGCATTTTGTCTGCGAGGTTATCAGGTGTGCACGGCCCTCAAGTGTCCGTACTGGTCCACGTATGTAACTGATAGGGATGAAACCAGTTTTGTGTGAATTCGACGAACAGATCGAACAAGACATCCGTCTGTCCTCCGCTGTAGCGTTACATCTGTGGACCTCGTTAATCAATTGCTCCAAGATCGGTGAGAAAACAACGAGAGACGGTACGCGTAAGTTCCTGACCTCGCTAAACCATTCGAAGGATCAAGACAACATCCGCAGCCCAGTCCAATGGATATATCGCCAAACTGTCTCCTATCTAATTAAATCCCGACTAAATCGAGGTATTAGCATGTGGACTGAAATACTGCGTTGCATCAAGGAAAAGGAACAACCGAATCCCAGTTCCGCCTCGAATGCCTCGTGGATGAGCTATCAAAACTGCAACCAACATTAAGTGAACCATTTACTTGCCTCAGTAAATCTGGTAAACCTGGAACATCAATACAGATGCATACCTTCAAGTGGGAGTTGTTTGCTGACCAAGACACACATAGAGTCACCTATACAGACTCAGACTAAACGAAAACGTGATAATGTTGCAACCAGATAAAGGGATCAGGTGTAACTGTAATGGATGATAGATTTTGTATTGTATTATTTTTGTAACCATTGTCGATTTCAACTTTCTGCGGGATACACTACAGTGAAAAATCCCAATTAAAACTAGCGGAGTACCGGTTGCCGTGGATGAAGTGTTGGTGTTAAACTCGTCCAGATTTCTAGCAAGGAGTTACAAATAACTCCTCCAACTTGCACAGTTCAGGTGTTCATCGCTTTATAGCAATCGCTTTTGCAAAAGGAGCAACCAAACATTTTGCGTGAATGCTATGGCTACATCATCGACTGAGTGGAGTTATCCTATGGGAAAATTGAAGCAAATGGTCTTTGTGCACATCAATATTGTTCTTGTCAATTCAGGCAGTGATTGGAAGTCTTATGTGTTTTTATTGCGCGAAGTCACAAATTTATCTCACAGTTTCTTTCAGAGGCACGTTGGTAAACAACGATCCCTCATCCATGCGATTAGACATGTGTTTGTGTTGCACATTGATCGGGTTTATATGTTCCACCAACTGGAAGCTGTCCGTCACACTGTGAACACAGAATTCTTCGGTAATCCGTTTCAATATTTTCACTCACCATTCCACCAGTTGATGTTAAGATGAACGCATCACTGGCAAGATAAGTCTCAGTGGTAATTGGCACAATTGTATAGTCTGTGACTCTCGTGGTTTTTTGCCCTTTGGCGGTCAACTCATTCAGGAATCCACCTTCTAATAATGTTTTTATCCAGTTTGAACCAGCTTTTTCTGAGGCATTTATACTGTCTTCTTCTTCTTCACATCCTCGATATTTTGTATGGTCTGGCAAGATAAATTCCATTTTCGAGATGTAATCACAACTGTCCATTACAGTTACACCTGATCCCTTTATCTGGTTGCAACATTATCACGTTTTCGTTTAGTCTGAGTCTGTATAGGTGACTCTATGTGTGTCTTGGTCAGCAAACAACTCCCACTTGAAGGTATGCATCTGTATTGATGTTCCAGGTTTACCAGATTTACTGAGGCAAGTAAATGGTTCACTTAATGTTGGTTGCAGTTTTGATAGCTCATCCACGAGGCATTCGAGGCGGAACTGGGATTCGGTTGTTCCTTTTCCTTGATGCAACGCAGTATTTCAGTCCACATGCTAATACCTCGATTTAGTCGGGATTTAATTAGATAGGAGACAGTTTGGCGATATATCCATTGGACTGGGCTGCGGATGTTGTCTTGATCCTTCGAATGGTTTAGCGAGGTCAGGAACTTACGCGTACCGTCTCTCGTTGTTTTCTCACCGATCTTGGAGCAATTGATTATCGGGGTCCACGAAGATGATCATGATAATAATAATGCAAAAATGCTCCCTTCCGCGGAAATAGTTGCAATAAACCAATGAAAACTGGCTTGTCTGTTTGATTTCACTTCTATGCTACTCCCCCTATTCCACATTTTTATCCCTTTTTTGTAATTTACTTCAGAACACTGTGTAAACTGGTTACTTGTCTGCAAGAAATCTTCCAGGCTAAACACGGGCATTGTTTTAATACTGTTTTCACTTTTGTACTCGTTTGGCACGTGACCGCCGTTTAGCTCGTCGCGTTATTGTCCACATAAATGTAATTATATTGACCAACGCGCAGAATGGATGAGTCGAAGTTGTCTCAAACAAGCCGCGTGAGATGTGACGTTATTTTTATCCGCTTATCGAATCAAATAGCTGACTTGTGTTGTCCACTACCGAATCACGTGATCCTCCTCTTGTCCCCGCGAATGTGATTGGCTATTAGAAACTTTTCTGGTGCAGCTATAGAACAAAATAGTTCGGTCGCTTGACAGCTAATCAGAGAAATATGGGGTTGTCTGATTACAAGCTGATACGTATTTTCTTCAAGTTCCGGTTGTGCGACACATCGTGGAATGCAACGTCCAGATTTTAGTTGAGCTGAGAAATAACGATAGTCGGTTGTTTTAACGTCATGGGTCAAACTTACAAAGATGTGTGCATCGTTAAATGGAAAAAGAAAATCATTTTCCATAGTAGTGGAAGTATTTTTTCGTTTAATCATGTCTAGATTGAAAACAATTTGTGAGATGATAATTTCTCGCATGAGCTAATGCAAATTTCAGTTAAAAATGGAGCGCTTTAGTACTCTGGTACTCGCAATCGTTCCAATTCACTTAAAACACCTTTTTTAATGCGCCATCGGCAGTTGACAAAGAACTGTTGATAGTAGTAGTGATAGAGAACCGTAGCCTCTCAAGTGTATTTAGTGCACAGAGCGTGGGCGTTGCCAGGATGTGAACTGAAATCCTGTCGACACTATTTGCCTTCTCACAATTGAGTTCTACAAAATCCTCTCCGAGTTAGTTACAAACAATGAAATTGGAATAAAACCTTATATCAGACTAGGAGCGCAGGCTCCTAAAATTCCTTCATCTGGCTAGCAGCAAATGATGCATCCCTGAGATATATCAACACACAATGTGATTCTTCTCCTAGTATGTGTGACTTTGGTCAGTGCGTCGGAATGCACTGGAAATCAGTTTTACTCCGCTAATTTCAGTGTCACTCTTTAAATCCGTGATTTTGATCGTTTACGGGTTAAACGTCTTTGAATCAGTTTTAATCGGACACAAATTATGATATTGGTAGTCATTGCAGCTCATTTATTCTAGCTTAAGAATCACCTGACCCACCCTGTCATGATGTATATAGGAACAATTTTCAACATCTCATTGTTTCGGTTGTCGTCACTTATCAAATAGGAAGGATTCACCTTGTAACCGGCGGTTCGGCTTTGGAGCTTATTTTCATGGTGCGATCCTCGTCTGTGGAACGGAAGCCATAGTTGACGGTGCTTGTTTGTGTATTTATTATTATTAGTAATGATAATTTGCATCAGTTGCATTGTTTGAATAAAGACGAGACTAAATCCATCTTTTATTCCTCATGAATAGTGCGGGTTTTTACCTTACCGAACAGATGAACTATGCATTTAAGTATTTCTCTGAATGAAAACATGAGCACATATGTACGTGTTGGTGTGTTCTTCGAGCTGGAAGTGTCGCTCGCAACTTCCGGGCGAATCGGGACTGATGCAGTTGCCTAGCCTGGCTTGAAAAACTTCTGCGAACAAAACACTCCCAGCTCGAGGGACACACCAAAACCAACATCCACATCCCGAGCTATACAATTGATCCACATTGGTATAGCCAACATGAGCACACAGCTTCGAGTAGACGCACGGTGGGTAGGAAATGCGTTTGTTTAACGAACATATTTAGGACATAAATGATCTGATTTTTATTCCTTAGACAAAAATTTAGTCAGTTTCATGTTGGAAAAAGAAAACTGATGGGTTTCATTCACCAGTACCGTCACCACATTGGATCTAACTTAGCTGATTCAGTTCAGATTCCGACACGAAGGACTGATAATAGAACAGGTATATACTGGCATGAACGGCGTGAGCTTTACTCAGGGATGCACTTCCCGGCACATCGATTCTCCAAGTCTGGGATATCTGAACTCTGAAGTGTATAATAAATCAATTTGGATTCTTCTATTGATCGTTCCTGTATCATTCTTTGCGATGCGTAGATTCAAACATGCATATTCCAATCCCGTTTTGTGTTTCGCGAAGATGTGTGACAGAACTTTTGAGTAAATCATCGAACCTATATCGAAAAAATACAAGTACTTTGACGGACAGTGGTAACATTATGTATCGATAATAGAAGAAACTGGTGACAAGTGATACAAAATTACAATCTCAAGTCAAGCTGGTTTATACGATCAATAATTTATCTATATAATTCCGAAGGCAAAACTTGATAGTGGGTGAGACAATATTTATCGCAAATTTCCGGACGTTTGAATGATGTATTGGCCTGTGATGCGAATAAGAGCCTGCCATTCCGCCATGACAATTTTCTGGTTGTTGATAAAGAAACTGGAAACTGGAGTCCGGTGAAAAAATATTCCGCCTTAATCATACCCTTCAATGAAGCAATTCGTCTTGTTAAGAGCACATGGAGCAAGAAGTGGAGCACTGGACCGCTATTTCGACTTGATTGGATCTCATCAGCAGTGCGTGAACCCATCGATACAATTGGGGATCGATTGCGGGACCGCGTCCCTTTGGAATGTTTCCAACTGAGTCATAACTCCAATGACTAGTGCTGAGATGAGCGACGTCTGGGGCCCACAACAAGCTCGCAACGATGGGTTGTGCTACATCATGTAAATGGAAACTGAAAAGCTGTATGATCAGCTACCCGATGGCCGAGTGGGTAGCATGCTTGCGTTTTGCCTGTGAGGTCTGTGGTTCGCGATTCCCATTTGGGTCGATGGATTCGCACTGCTGATGAGACCCAACCAGGTGGAAACAGCTGTCCAGTGCTTTCTAGCTTTTCAGTTCACTCTCCATTTGCCTTATACACGACGAATTTCTTTGATAAGATTGAATTAAATCCTCCATTAATCAGATTTTCGTTTGCTAGGATATGTAACGAGCGGTGATCAAGCTTATCAACAACAAGACCACTGTGAAACTAGGGCAACGCATGTCGAGAATGTATGCCCAAGAAAAATGATATCTGAGGCAGGAGTGTCAGAGGTAATTTGGATTTTAGTGCGATATGATGTAGCGGACTGCATAAACGGCGCCTATGGTGAACGAATTGACTGGAGTTTCTCCAGTTAATTTCAGTCGCGGGAAATTTGAAAATGGAATGAGCGTTTTCAAGCTATCGTCGCCTGATGAAAGTAATCCGATCAATACTTCTATTTTGAGAATTTACTGTTCCATATTGAATAGTATCATGAAACCATTGCGAAATAAACTATTCGGAATTGTCAGAGTGTATCTAATATAATTCGGGGAGAATTTTTTCATATAGCGGTGTTTCTTTAAATGAATCATCATCCTCCGGACATTCTCGAGTCCCCAACTCCTTGCATGAGTGAGGGAATTTTGTTTTAATTATATAATAGACTGATCAGTCGATCAAAGGGACCCCGACTGATCGCTTCACGCGAGCACTGTGCTTATCTTGGTCGGTCTGACTG
This sequence comes from Echinostoma caproni, assembly GCA_900618425.1. Classification (NCBI taxonomy): domain Eukaryota; kingdom Metazoa; phylum Platyhelminthes; class Trematoda; order Plagiorchiida; family Echinostomatidae; genus Echinostoma; species Echinostoma caproni. Next base: position 12,440 of record UZAN01042184.1, read on the forward strand.
TAATCTCCTCCACTTTATCCAAGAATCACAAATTAAACGGTTCAAGATTACGATCAAATGCAATAACTGGCAGAGATTTTGAAAATTTGCAAAGGTCTGAGAGCACTAAAAAGTCAAAAATCAAGTTAACGGTTAGGACTAAGGTTCCTTCTCAAGAAACAACATCCGATGTTAACAAGATCCAATGGAATTCAAAGGAACAGTGGTTGGGGATGACAGGATAACATGAAATCGGTAGCAATTGGTTCGAGCTCTTGGCTTTGCCATGGCCTCGGACTAGGAAAACCAACAATACACCCCTTGGGGGTGCACCAATGACCTGGCCGAGATGATGAGGATAAGGTAAGCATACTGAACAATACGGTTTGTATACGCAGTCTGATGCGATTAAAATCGGATTAATCAACACAAGTAATCCCACATGATTGTAATGGCCAGTAGATGAATTTATTGAAAATCTGCATAGTCCGCCTACCGGACTTTGGTTTCAATGTGGCAATAAACAATTCTAATCTAAACGACCAGTCTTGAATGTGATCGCCCTGTTTATGTAACCGCCTGATGCGTTATATCGAACAGAACATTTTTGGAGGACACTGTCATTCTACATTGCCTATGGGATCATTCTACGTATGTACGTCAATATGAGGCCCTGATCTCGCTCGGAATACATAAACGCCATCTCAACGATATTAAACCGATGCAATAGTAGGTTTTTTACCTATATTTAGCCCCACAACGGGACTTCCAATTCGGTTGTGCTATTTAGTTCGAAAATCAAGTCACAACCTTTATGGATTTACTCGTCATCGATCGCATCTTGACGAATTTCAAGGACACCTATTGCTCAATAGTACGCGAGTACTTTCAACAACTGTATATGCGTTATCGCGTAAACCGTGTAATACGAAAGTACTCCGGGCTCACGCAACGCAGTGGAGTGAATGGATATGCGCGACAGGATGTCCTTTGGCTCGTATTCTCACAGCGGAAGACGAGGCTTCGCGGGCGACGAATGACGAACGACGGCTGGGAACGGCGATGAGGATACAGGACACTGGTTGGCGAGGAAACACTGGTAGACAGGTCTTCCGTGGGTCGGGGTTGAAGTTCAACCTGCAAGGTAAAGCAAACAAAACGCCATGCACCGAAAAGGCCCAGTGAGATACAAGCACTTACGATAAAATATTACTGGCGCGGTTGCCAAGCTTTACAATCACACGTTTGTACCAACAAAGTGAGAAATAATTTCAGGCACATTATCAAAACACAAGATGGCTGACGATGAAAACATCAAGCAGATTGGCAAGTCAACCTGTATACATCACACGAAAAAAGGAACACAAGATCTTGGGCTCATTACGCTGCAAGAATTGTGATTGCATGAAGAAATTCCCAGTTAAAGTTTTCTACTGGACGGAGCTATAAGTCGTATTGAGTTAACCATCCGACGAGTGTCAGTAAACCAAGGCAGACGTGTTGTAAGTTATATTTACAAAAACTGGAGTAAATCAACTGCTTCGGTCTACGAATAATCGACGGATAAATACAAACCTCATTTATTTGGTGGGTTTCTTTCCAGCCATCTGGGAAACATTTACATGGCACTTACAACAAGGACATCTGACCTCAATAGGTTTTCTGATATTTTTTCTACCATCATCTTAGCACGAACGAGAAACTCTTCGTGTGTATTTGTTGGTTATTTTGTTAGATATGATATAACTTTCCTCATCACAATACCGCCAAAACGTGGGATAGATTTTCTTACAATACTTGATGCAAAACTAAACACCGATTTTACAAAAACACCGTCATTTTTTAAAACACAGAAACCCGTTGCTCCAAGGAGCTTTGTTCATTGTATTTTAAATGTGAACAACTGTATGCAGCAGAACGAACCGGTACAAGATGTTACAACCGCTCAAGGCAAAGAATCAAATCAATTCTTAATCGCTGACCCCAGAAAGGGTATGATCATTGATTGAAGCAACAGAATTTTGTGTCTTTAGGTCAGATCCCATTTGTCCTCGATGAAGTTGTTACTGACTATCTTGAGGTATGCTTGAAGCTGTGCTACCTGCTTAAAAAGGTCTTCAGCTATAGAGATAAATATTCATCACCGTCACTAAAATACTTACAGAGGCGGAAAGAACAGCAGCATGAACCCAGGTCAAGAGGCTTACAAGTTTGATCAAATCTGAGAAGCATCAGTTTTCGTGGCATGTGAAGAGCTATCAAACGCCTGCGTGGTCGTGTACAGAAGGAAAACTATTGATGTGGAAGGACTAGATTCCAAGTTTAGTCCAGTTTCGCAGCGCACTGTCCTATCAGGCTTGATCAGTTCTACGCCACCACCAACCCATCGAACCCACCACGATCTTCTGACAGCTACGGAAAACGAAGTTAATTAAAGCTTCGGGTCCAGATGAACTATTGCGCGTGATACGCAATTTGTGGGCGGACACTTTCAATCCCGTCCGATAGGCGCACAAATTCCTTCACCAAGATAACTCCTGTCCCGATGAGGGAGACTTGGAGGTGCCGTTCCATCACCTGCACGTCAGTCATGTTCAAGTCATTTGAGCGACACTTGCTACGATGGGTTGTCACCGAATCTG
>UZAN01042185.1:0-13591 GCA_900618425.1 Echinostoma caproni
ATCCGATCTACGACTCAAACAGACGTCTAGAAATGCCAATTTGTTGTCGTTTTCCATCTGGTGAGCAGCATTGAACTTGCTCAATAGCTCATTTGTTCCTGATGTTGTATTGATCACGCACAGAATATCATCCACATATCGTGTATATAACACACAATCCTGAATGGAAGATTTGAGTTGGTTATTTTCGAGTTTTGCCATGAACACATCGGCAAACACGGTCCTAGAGGTGATCCCATATCCGCACCATCCTTTTGTCGATAAATCTGCTCGTTGAACTTGAATTGGACGTTGTATGTGCAAAAATAAAGCAGTTGTTTCAGGTCTTCCAATGGAAGGACTATCTCAACATTGTTACTTTGTACATACCTACATAGGTATTCGATGGTTTCGCTGATTGGAACATTGGTGAAGAGCGACTTAACGTCCAGTGAAAGCATTGCCCGATTCATCAAGTTTAAGTCACGAATGCTGTTCACAAAAGTGAATGCGTCTCGTACGCTGTGTTTCGGTAATCCAATTATTATGGGCTCTGGTAATTTAGCCAACCATTTTGCAAGTGAGTGGTACGGTGAATTGCACATATCCAGAATTGGTCGCAAGGGTACCCCTTCCTTGTGCACCTTCCGTACAGTCTGGGTATCGTTGTCCCAGTTGGCCGGATCCGTTCGAATGTGGCCGTATCAGTGACTCCATTTTGCCCTAATTATCTCAATATATTAGATAACGCAACCTCTATTTAAGTGGTCTTATCCTTTTCCGTTGTTTTGGTGAATTTCGACCTGCCACTCGATATTTCTTCCATCTTTTGTACGTAATCCGTTCGGTTCAGAAGCACGATCCTCGCCCCTTTGTCCGGTTTAAATGTCATCATTTCTCTGTTTCTCTGCAGGTCTCTGAGTCGCTTGAGATGCTCCGGTGTCAGTAGTTCACTTGTTTTTACTTTCACACTCTGATGTTGATAGCATGCATTGACTAAGGTTGATTTCAGCTTTTGCTACTCCGAAGCTGACGAGGAAACGAGATCAGAGAGTCGTGCGTATAGATTTTCAAACTCCACCTCTACATCAAGTTGCTTAGATCTCCCATTAGGACAACAAAACTTTGGTCCTAGAGACAATACTTCTAACAGCATTTTGTCGAAATTTACAGATGATAGATTGTGAACGTACTGCTCAGGGTTGGTTGACATGGTTAAGACGCTGACGCAGCGTGGTTTGGATGCGATCGACTGAACATAATCCGGAAAGATTTTCTCTCAGTCGGGGAAAGATCATCCAACACACATGCGGAAGTCACATAATTCCGTTCTAAATCCACAATATGATTACACGTGTCACGCTCATTGAGAGCGAGACGGCGAAGGATGGCACTGGTCATGTTCACACGATTTCTCCTCAACAATGTCCAATACTGTTTCGGAAATTCCGATTTAGTAACGCATTCGTCAATGAACTTAATTCGAGCCTCTAACAGAGCTAGTTTCGTACGGAACTTAATATACTTGTTAATTCCGCGAAATACAATGGGATCTTTGACTTGCTTTAATTGTCTAAACAGTCCTACAGAGCACATTTCAAATAGACCAAGGAGTGACGAACAAGCTCATTTTCACTGATTCGTAGTCATGCCAAATACATAACAATAAATATTAAGCTATTTATGTATAGATCAGTATTCAACCATCAAAACGCAAACAATTGTTTTGGGAAAGGGAAAACAACCTCATGGATTATCTAGGGTTAATTTCGTCTCAATGATCACATAATTGTTAGGTCATCCGATCGTTGGGACCACTCAAAATATGGGGTTTGTGTGGGGTGGGTCAGGGGAGTTTAAACGCCTGCACAAATTGTTTTTGGGCTAACAGGGGGGGATGGATTGTGCGTAAACAAATAAAAATAGACTTTCGGTGTTTGAACACCGCTGTCTGTGCAGGATTGCAGAGTGAGGAATGCGAAGTTTTAGGCAATCGTGGTCGCCCACCGGAGGAAGTATTGTACCTCCATGGATTTCGTTGGTTGGGGCTTGTGTTACGCATGTAACAAAATAGGTTGCTGTGGCGGGTGATGTTTGTCGAGATAGGGTAGTGGGTAGAATAAAGTTAATGATTATCAAGCTAGGACCTTGCACGAGGGTATGAACACCCTAACCAGTAGTTCGGGTCACGTGTCCCGTTAGGCTCCCTGGCTGGGGACTTCGGGATGATCATAACCGATGGTTAGACACTGAGTGATATGGTTGGCTGTCGTAGACAGCGGCGTTTATGCATCTTCTCAATTTCTCTTCATCATGAGTCCATTGAACTTCTGAATTTCCTCTTCGATCGCACTTTCAACCTTCCTGTTTTCCTACTGTTGTTCACCCGAATTGGCAGCCAAAAGACCAGTCAAAAGCGTCGCATGGAAATGCATGCTTAATGGTTGTTTAAACTGAAAACAAACTTTTCTGTTTACATGCGATTCACCACACGATCAAACCAATTTCACTATTCTCTTGTATACATTTGTTCCCTTTACTTTTTACACGTTCTTCTGTATCCTAACCAAGCGTTTTCAGAGTTTGTTCTTTGTAGCCTTCTTAATCTAGTTCAGATTCGGGCACATAGAAACCGTCACTGGTTGAGCTTAAATAAAGGAAAGAAAAAATAATGTGTTTTCAGCTCATTGGGGAAATCTACAGTTTTGGAAGCATCTTATAATTTACGTACGCATCGTGACATTAGAAATTCCTTGTGTACGTTTTTATCACACACTTTAGTGTGATGGACAGCAGACGGGATAAACCCCATAGTCACAAAGCCCTGTTGTTCACTGATGGAAATAGGTAACCTAAGCACCTGGACTTGGATTGGCGAACCACATAGGGCCCCTTTAGGTTAGGTGCGGTATAGAACCGAATGACAGCAACGCTGTCTACCACCAAAGTTGAGTGACGGTGGCGAGGCTCGAACCTCGGACTATAGGGTCCAAAGCACGCCGATGACAACGACTAAACCACTGCATCAACACCCTTAGTTGGTTTTTCACTTATTTCAACGTTAAAGGCTGTAACTGATTCTGCTGGATGGCTTGTGATACACATAGATATCCGCAACCTAATTACTAAACTTGGGAAATGTGAATGATTAACAGGCATTCAGTACCATTTTGAGGGTTGTTACGTTCAATCTCGACGTAAGATTGATACGAGAGTCTCTTGACTAGTCTCCAACAGTGATACGGCAGAGAGAACACGACTGGAGAGTCATTTTTTATTGAACAGGACGATACAATAAGTGTTAAATTGGGCGTACGAGAACGACCTGGTGACGCACCAGATCGCGTCCTTGACACCGAAGGATCGATCGAACGACAGCTGTCTGATTCGTATTAGTCATCCAATCCGGAATCCATTCGCCTTGGACGTCGTGTGCGCACTTGTGGTGTGACGCGGATCCATGCGTGGCCTGACGGGTTCTGCGTACTCCGTTCTAACAAAAGTGTTTATAGGTTTGCAGTGAACTACTTCTGTGAATAACTTGTTCCCTTTTGGCTTGAATCCGTGTGAGATGTTGATTTGGACCGTGATGCTACCATGACTTCGTCGAAGTTTAAAGCNATCGCAGATCCGTGGTCTACATTGTATCGTGATTGACGGCTTTCAATTTTAACCGTTTATCAGAATTCCCCTAGCTTTTCTACGTTTCATGGAGAAGAAATGAGGATCCCTTCATCGCTGTTCGTAAATTTCCGCGTTTCTTCAGCTACCAATAGGAAATTATTTTCACACTATTAACGAAAACTTCGTTTATAATCAATTTCCTTTTTCAAAAATATCGAAATGCTGTTGAAACTAGAATTGAGTAGGATAATTATATTTGCTAACCGAGTTTGTGTCATTGTTCTCACAGCGTCCCAACTGCTCAATGCCTTCATTCGGTATGCCTCGGGTTCTCACTATCTTCAACGCTCCAATCTTTCTCCTTTTCTACCGGAGGAAATGACTCCACGTACATTGATTAACGACCAGTGGGACCAGGTGAAAAAACCACAGGTTGGTTGGATAACATAGTGTAATATCTCATAACAATATTTTTCTCTATGTAGTTTTTGTTGCAACTTATCCAACTCGGTTTATCATTGTTGCTTTCGATATAAATTCCTTAGGTTTATATTCCTCGGTGGTATAATTGCTGATGTCGTTATCTAAACCCCATTTCTTATAGTTATGTTATTGTGTGATGAACAACAAAGTGCGAAAAACATTTGCTTCGTCCTTTTGAAAGCTCATCGACAAGCGTTTAACCCACAAACGCCCCAAATCAAGTCTGTCTACAGCGCCTAATACCTGTGGTAATCGAATCAACTCACACAAACAATATTCTAAGTCTAGTTTGTTATGAATCTGTGAAGTTTAGAAAGCTTAGTCCGTGCGGCCAGAGAACAGAGCATTTTATTAAAATTTTTTTATTACACTCCCAAGCGTGATGAACAGCAGATGGGGCGAAGTCCATAGTCACGAGGACCTGCTGTCCATTGGTGGTAACCGATAACCTAAGCCCGGGGCTTTTAGTATTTGAACAGAATGAACTCAAAACATCAGTTTCAGCCCAGGTTCTTTTATTTTACTCCGGCTCGCTCATAGGGAAGTTGAAAGAAGTCGGCTACAATAATGGTCGTGAAGTTGCATGGAAGGATTGTTGTACCGCGATTTGTTTGGCGCACAGCTTGAACTCAGTCATGTGTGAAAATAAATTTAAAAAAATACAAGAGATGTCAGCCGACTTTTTTCGACGGCAGACAATGAGTTCCCATAAACAGAATAGAGTTCCTTTTGAATAGGCCACAAGTCCTGTCGATCCACCCCAAGGTGGCAGTCTTTGTGTTCCATACGATGTCTTTCGGCTTCGATTACCCTCAATTTAGTTCCATTCCTTCTTCAAGCGGTTTACTTGAATGTGAACTCTGATACATACCTCAGCCTCGTGGGGCCATAATTAAATTAAATTCATACTAAAATCAACCTTACACTTTGGCGTGGCGGTTTTGGTTGCCAATGTGGATTAAGAAGTCAAAGAAGAAGTAGTGAACTGCAAACATTACTTGTTAAGATATAGTGTATGTAAATTTAGTTTTCCAAGAAGCTGAGTGGACGCCCGGTTCTTTAGGGAGTTCTCTCTGTACACAAATCACATTCTGGACGGGAATTACAGGCGTTTATATGCGAGCCTGAATCAATCAGGTTATTCTGTTTGCAAAACAAAAGTCTTATGCGGATCAATCGTAAAAACACAATCGATGCGGTAAAACAAACAATCAATCCAAACGACACTTTCTAACACATCATTCTTCTTTTGAAAGCTTTTCGTTATGATTCTGTTTGGTATACCCATCCGCTTCGTTTTCGGCATGGGGATTGTGTTGTCATGCCCCTCGTTGGTATTTCTCGCTGTAGTTCTTGTACACTGATTTCCATATTCTCCCGAACAGTATCTGGATCTTCTCTTTCTTTGTATTCGTCGCCATTCTCTTCCATTTTCCTCAAATGAACTCTATTTCTCCGTATTGCCCGTTGACCACAGCCTACTAGGTACGATTTTTTTGTTGCTCGTAATATCACTTCTCTCTTCACCCACACCTCCGCTGGTTCCAGTGGTTGTACCCAAACCGTGTATCCTGATCCAAATGGACACAGAGATTTACTGCCGCAGTCATAATACCTCTTCTTTAGTGCCACGCATTTATTTAGCCTTGAATGTAGAACTATTGATGGCGTCTTAAGTGACTGTAGTAACTCGTCACGTGTGCGTCTGACAAATAAACGTTGGCTCGGACTGTTTCCTATGTTGACCGACGGAATGTTCCGTAACTCGAGCAGAGCCATTAGTGAGTCGCTACCATCCGCGGCGCATTTCTTAATAAGCTTCTTTTCCATTGGACTAACTGTGGCAAGGGCCAGTAATATGGTGCTCAAAGTGCCATCTTTCTCTGAATTTCTGGAATTCGGTACTGCGAAATAGGGGACCACTATTGGAAATCACCTGAAGTAATATTCCATGTCGTGCAAAATGAACACTCAGTTCATCACTGATTTCCACCGATGTGCTGAATCGCAGTAAATCGACTTCGAAAGAGTCAACAGTTATCAAGTAGTTGTCTTTCCTCTGATAAAAATATTCAGCACTACCATCTGCCATGGTCTATCTGTTCAGTTCAGTTTTTACAACCATTAACTATGCACTTTCGTGCGCCGGTCTATCTGGCATTGTACGTATATTCATCGGTTCCTTCGTTTGCCATCGATCAAACCGCCTGCAAATTTCACATTTATTAGCCAACTGTTTTATCTCTTCTAACAAATACGGCCAACAATATGTCTCCCTGGCGCGACTGCGGTATCCGTTGACACCGGCGTGAGAATAACATATCAAACGCATTACGTTTTGTTGAATCGCCTTCGGTACTACCAGCCTTTCACCACGAAAAATCAGTTCATCTTGAACGGTTAGTTCATCTCGGAATTTGAGGCAGAGCGATACGTCCACCGGAAGGGCTTTTTTGTTTTCTGGCCAACTGCGAGTGAGTTTTATCGGATTATCAATCGTAGCATTGCGCATGTGAGACATCCCGAGCTGCGTCACCGCCAATGCAATGTTCACGGATTCCAAATTTTGTTCCTGCCCTGTGTTAGGAAGTGTGGCTCGTGGTAAAGTGCGCGCCACAAACATGCGCCTAACCTATCGGGGCCTTAAGTGGTTCAGTCACTCCAAGTCCCAGGGCGTAAATTACCGGTCTCCATCACTGAACAGCAGATCCTCGTGACCATGGAGCTTTCCCCGTCTACTGTTCATCACACTTAGGTGTGTAATAAAAAATGCGTTTACCTTGTTCGTAATGCAGCTCACAATTCTATTTCTGCAGACGTATTAGCACCGATTGTAATCTCCCTTGTGCTCGGTGGAGCAGTTTGTCCACAGTCATGGTCAGTGGTTTGTAATCCGAGTATGCGTCCGTGAGTCGACTAGATGCGTAGCCATTGAACTTCTCCAGCGCATACACAATTTCTAGCATTTCATTCTCAATATGGGCTGTTGGTGTCCTACTCCGGTAATCCAATGGACGCCTATTTTGAAGAAGCGCGCTACCTAAGCCAAATTGACTTCTGTCACATTGTATGTACAGAGGTGCATTGGGATCGAAACAAGCCAGCCCTGGGGCTTTCACTATGAGTTGCTTGACGCGATCAAAAGCCGTCTGCTGTTCTTGTGTCCAAAGCCGCGGTTTTCCTTTAGGCGTCAAACGTCGAATCGACTGCATCAATTCTGCTAGTTCTGATAGAAATCTGCTGAGATAGTTTATCATTCCGTCTATTCGTGATACGCCTTTCGCATCGGTTGGGAGAGGAATTTCTACAATCGTTTTTACCTTTTTCCGGGTCCGGTTTGATCCCTTCGCTTGTACGTATGTAGCCGTGAAAACCGACTTCTGATTGACAAAAGATTAGCCTATCTTGTTTCCGATTGCTTCCGTCTCGCATACAACGCTGTAAAAAGTCTTCAAACCGTCTGCTGTGTTTATCTGAATCTTTACCAAAAATTAGAATGTCGTCCGCCATGCACAATACATCGGATAAATCATCTACTGCTTGGAGTATTTGTTCCTCCAAAATTCCACTTGATACTTTCAAATCGAACGGTAGTCTTTTTCAACAATATCGCCTGAGTGGCGTGCCAAAAGCGGTCATACAGCTTGATCTATCGTCCAATTCCAAATATCAAAACGCAGAGGCTAAATCCCTCCTCGTGAAGCATCGTGCATTAGCTAATTCTTGCAGTATATCATCCAAAATGAGTAGGGTAAATTACTCCCGTCTTAACGCCTTGTTTAGCGGCTTCGTATAGATAAAAATTCCCAGATCCCCAATTTTTTTCGTCATCACCACAACCTGACTTACCCAGTCCGTTGGTTCATTGACTTAATCAAAAATGCCCTTTACGATAAGGTCATTGACTCCGCGCCAAAATTTCTCTCGAACTTCAAGGGGGCCCGCCACGTTAGTACAACAATAGGCTCCACTGCGTCGTTAATCTGAGGTGTGACAATTCCTAGCAACTTTTCCAGTTTTACATCGAAAACAGAAACATACTTTTTCAGGTAGTATCTTTACATACGTGATGAACAAATGAATCCTAGTTAAACGATACCAAACCAAGTCGCTCGTAGGACTCATATCCAAGGCTTAGAACATAACCCGGCTCCACCACGACAAAACTCACAACAGAAGAGACTCCGTCTTTTGGATTCTTCAGTGTAATGGTGGTTTCTCCTTCCGCTCCAAGTTGGTACCGTTCCACATGACTAATCTCGTCCGGGTTGGGTTCAATGTAGTATCGGATACGCAATTTCTCGGTATTATGTTGACGGACGCTCCAGAATCTAGTTGGAATGTTACTCCTTCTCCATTCACCATCATCTTTGCAAATACGCCTTTCCGCTTGCCAGGTATTCGTACATCATTCACGCGATCAGCTGCTTGAACGTGAGGTTCTGGAGTTGATTCTTTCTTCTTCTTCTTTGCTGCAAAATGATTATGCTTTCTACAGTTATCGCCCGTTTCCCCCAAGCAGGCAGTTGCTTCTTCCCATCAGATGCATGCGGGCACAGAAACGACACTCAGCTGTTGGTTGTGTTTGATTTTCAGTGGCGGTTTTCCATAATCGATAATCCTCCGTTGTGGTAAGCGTCTCCATATGCTTCTCCGCTACCTCCTCACTCCGACATATGTCAATGCATTGTTTCAGTATCAGCTTTTGGATTTTTAGAAGGCGCTTCAACACAGCAGAATCCCGTAAACCGACGACAATTCGGTCCCTTATTAGAATTTCTTCTAGACAGGCACAGAACTTCCACGAACGGGTCGGTGACTTAAAAGATAGGACGAATGCATTGATGAACTCACCATGCTGCTGCCTGCTCTGGTTGGAAATGAATCGTTCATAAGTCTCGTTAGATTCGCTAAGGCAGTACCATTCCATCTTCTCCATCACCACCTGCCAATCTGCATGGTCCTCATCCGGACTGTACGTGACGCGCAGAGCAACCGGACCGGTAATGTGACGGGACAAAGCCAGTTGTATGGAACTGGATTCGCGGTCCATCTCTGTCAGTGTACGAAAGTCTATACTGTGTTCACCACAGTCTCCAGTTGTCAGCCCCGTCTCCTCCATAGCCGACGGCAGGATCTGCAGTCGACTATTCAGTCTCTCCAATATTGGGAATTTCGCATCAGTTTCCGCTGCCACCATGCCAAAAGTCGGTTCTTCAGGAAGTGCTCTCGATATATTTTTCAAGTGCACTAGACACAAATCACATTCGGGACGGGAATCACGGGTGTTTGTATATAAGCTTGAACCAATCCGATTTTCCGGTTTGCAAAACAAAAGTTGTGTACGGTTCAATCATAAAAACAACATTGATGCAGTAAAACAAACGATCAATCCAAAGAAAGATAGATATTTAAATATTTCACACCGGCTTAAAGACAAACATGGTGCCTACGTAACAACAATGATAAAGTGTAGTAAGGGGTGCGGACTGACGAAAGGAAAATGGGGAAATGATAGAATAGAGAGAACAAATAAATGATTGAACAAATTTTTGTTAGTTTCACCGTAAAAAATTTTGAAGTTTTTTGTCGATTTTTTATTACACACTGGTGTGATGGAAAACAGAGGGGGTGGAATCCCATGGTCACGAAGACCCGCTGTTCAGTAATCGTAACCGGCAACCTAAGTCCCGGGATTTGGAATGGCAAACCGCATAAGCCCCGCTAGGTCAAGCGCGGTATAGAACAGGATGACAGCAAAACTATCTACCACCAAAGTTGGGTGGTGGTGGCGGCGCTCGAAATTCGGATTATGTGGGAACGGGGTTTCAACAAACAAACCGCGCAACAATCGCACCGCAGAGTTCTAGTCTGAGCCATATTTCTCAGTTTCTCGAACCATCGCCAATCCTCATTCCTTGGGCAGCAGTCTGGAAGACGAGCTGCACCAACCCAAGCCAATGCTGAGGTCCACTTCTTCTTACGTTTACGCCAGGTCATGGTCTTACCGCCGCGGCGTTTCTTCCAGCCTTACCTAGCACGTGCAAAGATTGCACGGAGAGGCAGACGATGGACCGGTATACGCAAAACATAACCAAGCCATCAGAGGCGGTGTAGAGCGATTACTTCTGTTAGAGAACGACTATCGATACCCAGTCTACGACGACGAATTTCCTCATTGCTCACATGATGCTCCCATCAGACACGAGCAATGCTTCGAAGGCATCGTTGGTCAAATAAAGAAAGTCGATTAGCATCCTCAACATGAAGGTTAGGTCTCGTTACCGTAAAGTCGCGGAAGCTGTTCAGCGATGCGTTTCACTGCTGCCCAGCTTTATCGAACCACATCGCAACTTGCATTTCTTGCCTGACCGACCGAGGTCAGTTGTCTTGGTGGTAGCTCATTCTCGTCTAAAGCTAAAGCGGTCAACCATCGATGTCAAATGGGTAAAAGCAATCACTCTGCCAAAACTCTTTCGTTGCAGCTTTGTTTTCTCAGATAATGCTTGTCTACTGTACTCGATGGGGGCTAAGCGCTACATCGCAGTCCAATCAACTCAAGCCAATTCTCTATACTAGAAAAGTATTTTATGCTTCCGTTAGCCAGCACAGCTCATTCGAAAGTTTATTTATTCGATCGATCGGGTAACTGGTGTCTGGTAGTGGTTCATCGTACTCGAAAAGGAGCAATGGTGTCGCATCATATGCTCATTTCGTCGATCTATCAGCAGGTGGACTGCTCTGATTCCATCCGCGCTCCTAAGGGAACAAATTTATGGTTCTGTAACAGTCACCACCGTCCGGTATTGTTTGACCGTGTTAACCGCGGTCACTCAGTCGTCCCCAGAACATCCCACCACAGAGCTTGTTTTAGTCAGGGCATAGATGCGCAAGTGCGTGCATACATCGGAGGGAGACTGAATGCGTGTACGCTTGTGCATTAGAGCTGGGTTCAAGCGACACGGTGATCTACGCTAATGATATGTAATTTTCAGATACTGGCCGGTTTCGGGAACTGAGAATTCGACTGGTGCCTTTTGAAAGTCTTAGGTGGTGGTGGTGGTGCGAGATATGCCGATGTACCTGTGCATCGACATCGTTGGGATTCCATCATAGATTCTCTAAAGGTCGTAGTCGAAATATGTGTTGTAGCCCGAAGCCGCAATAACAGTTCGGGTTTGAAATGTTTTGGTTTGTGACAAACTATTATTGGGATGTGTTGTTCGCAGTCAGCAAACAGAATGCGAATTCCGCGGAACTCAGTGATTAGTGGCATATTTTTTGATACATACTGCATTGCACGATATGCTACTAACCTCACTCTTTCCCCCGCTACTTGCCGGTAACTAAATCTCCCAGGTTGATCAAATTTGGTGTGATCGTATTGTTTGTACCGTATGCGGAAACCAGATGGATTTTGATTAACGCTGATGGTTATTTTGTTCCTGGGAGTGGGGAATGCTTAAAATCACATCTTAGAAAAGTGGTTGAACCATCCAAGTGGTTTTAAAATGCACTAACCTTAATTATTCATGGCTAAAATACGCTGCAGTAATCCCCCAAAACGGGTGAAAATTACCGTTTTTCCCCGTTCTACCTCGTAGTTTTAGTTATTTGGGAGTAAAGAGGTGCTAAGCTAATGTGGGCGTCACATTTAGTACTTCCTTTCCTGCCCTTGCAGATATCCACCGAGGACTTTTTTTAGAGAAACATAATTGAAGTGAGTAGGCCGCTCACTTTCTCGCCGTGGACTCCCCAGTCCAAAATTCCCCATGAGTTTGCACCGCCGATTAGCTCTAACAAGGTTAAACTAAATGCACAAGGCTTCTTAGCTTTACAGTTCACCTGCCTCTGCATTCCGTTGACGATGAAATTAATCCTACTGGAGATATCCTAGCAGATACTTTGAAACTCTTAAAGATCACAAGGGTGAAATATTTTTATGTTGAATAGTGACAAGTATCGGTGACTCGTGATCCAATTACTCAGTTGAAACAAGTATTTTGCCACGTAAAGTGCAGAGCAGTTAAAAAACAAATCATTGTAAGCGACAAGGTGCATAATCAACTACCACATAACCGACAGAGCATAACAACATAAACAACAAAATCGTAGAAAATTCGGCTAGAGGGAATTATTAAAATGCTTTTAATCCCTGATTTAACATATTCGGGACCAACTATAATGTGTACGAAGATTGGAATGCTTCGGTTCGTTCATGCACATACTCTTACTGGGGGGGGAGGGGAGGATGTTAATAAAAGAATCAGAAATGCACTCTAACCTGTTGCACCGAGGAGAGGAAGGCCAGTGTCGCGTAGAAAGAGCTGAAACGTGTTCAAATGCTGTGACCAAATCAGCGAAATAATTATACGGAATAGCACTACAAAATAGAGATAATGAAGAGACGTGGAACTTAGTCCCCAATTTGCTATACACAAAAGTGCTATGTGTACTGACCGATAGAGTGTAATATACATGCTGGATGAGGCGTTTTATCGCGTGATACGTAAAACGGTCTTCTGATTTTAAAAGCATATGTGACAAATATGCTTGAATCGTGGTAAGTTATCGACTAACATGTCTTACAAAACAAACTGTCTGTCAATAATCAATGCATCATTAGTCAACCAAGAGAGGGATTGTCGTAACGAACCCTTGTTACTGGATAAGACAAGTGCATTCAAATGAAAATAATATTTTGGCGATGAGCAAACGAAGTTAGCTTAGTGAACCTGGATGTGCTAATCGATTAGTGCCAATCGTGCAGTGTTGAAAGACCAGTGACTCTGAAGGTTTGACAAAATAAAGAATCAGGATTGTATTCATACCAACTTGAACCGCACCACCACCACTGGATTTTTTCTGCGCACCATCAAGGTATTGGTTACGTCACCGATAAAAGAATCTGACGGAGAGGAGGTCCAATTATTGCACTGTGGTACTTTACTGATCAAACAGTTGTTGAATCAGATAAAAAGCATGATGCCATGGGAACTGACTTCAACCAATAAAGTAGTATTCAGATCAGATTAGGTTCCTGTAATCAAAATCAAACTCTGAAGCTATTGTAATCATTAAAATTGCTATTGTTTTCTTACCAGTACATGTACGTAATGCTGGACCATATTTATTCCAGTGTTTGTGTGCGGGGTATAAAGCAGGATCGGTCAATTGGGTGAGGGTATTAAAGTTGAATCGTCGTTTACAATAGACTAATTCTTTCAGTAGAACTAAAATTTAACTATGAGCTCTCCAAAAGTGGTCCAAAATTTTCCAGATATCTCGTCAGTCAAGTGTGCTCTGTCCAGATCTTCAGGAGTGTTTCAGTTTCAGTTGATACAACCATTAACTATGCACTTTCGTGCGCCCGATGTGGTTTCTGTCTCTTGGTTGCCCATTTAGATGAAACAGTTTCGTCTATCCCGCTCTAACACTAAATGGCCAGGATTTAGTTGTGATAGATTACTTTTCCTACTTAGGTAGTTGCGTGACCAATCACGGT
>UZAN01042185.1:27655-38478 GCA_900618425.1 Echinostoma caproni
GTGTTGCCATGTTCGGTATGCGTTTTGCACCTTCAACGTGTAAAATGCTACTACAAGATTGGGTTGATTCAGCACCGTCTCACCCTAACTGGGATAGTAGTGGAGTAGCTATCTGGGTAGCTATATCTCACCCGGCGGACGCATCACAGTTGAAGTGTCGGCGCGCATACAAAAGGCTCGATTGGCATTTGCCAACTTGAGACATTTGCGGCGCGTTGCGACAGCAGGCTGTCTGTGAAGGGTCGAGTGTATACTGCAGCAGTTCGGCCAGTCCTGCTCTACGGCGCAGAGGCTTGACCTTTACGTGAACAGGATAAAAATAGATTTTCGGTGTTCGAACACCGCTGTCTACGTAGCATTGCACTTGCAATGCTGAGGTTAGGCGTAGAGTTTTAGGCAGTCGCAGTCGTCCACTAGAGCAAGTGATCGACCTCCATAGATTCCGTAGTTGGGACATGTGTTACTTATGTCGCCAGATAGGTTGCCGCGGCGAACGATGTTTGCCAAGGCTGGTAGCGATTGGAAAAAGATAAAGAGTGATCAAACTAAGACTTGGCATGAGGGTATGAAAACCCTAACCAGGAGACTAGGTCATATAAGCCCCGTTAGGCTCCCTGGCTGGGGACCCCGAGATCATGGTCACCGATGGTTGGAGACACTGAGCAATGTGGCTGAGAGTCGCAAACAGTGGTGCTTGTGCATCCACTCATTATTCTCCTAACACCACTCCATACGAATTCTCCATATTCCGCTTGAGTTGGCTTTCGAAATTCCGATGTTCATTCTGCTATTTTATCCAACAGGGTAACCAAGAGACAGCAACCAAAACCAGTGCACAAAAGTGCATGGTTAATGGTTGTAAAAACTGAACTGAACCCGTTTTGATGGAGGTGAGAGGAGAAAGTTGCAGACAGAACCATCATTCGAAAATATTCTTTACTCTCTAAATTTCTAACAATCACTGTTAGAAGTGACCGACCGACATGCTTAATTACTTTCTGAAGCAAGTGGTGCACCGAAAGAAATCAACAAAAACATTGGAATAAATCAGCGAACGAGCGCACAGCGTACAACAACCAGTGAGTAGAAGCAGCACTAACGAGTATGACACAATCGTTAACAGAAGCACGTACCTTGAACAGGAATCGCTTTCGTTGATCGTGATTCCGATCGGCGGTCCAGGACAGAAATGTCACGACGTCTTTGGCCATTTGACTGGCTGTGGCTGGGGTTCCATCCTTGTACTCGATGAGGTCATCGTACAACACTCGAGCCATACTGATAGCACCACCGGGGAAATACGGGTTGTAGTATTGTGGCTCATTTACCACACGTCCTGGTGGAGCGTCACAATAGCCTTGACAACATAACGGGAATAGAAGGTTGGAGCTTATTGTGGTTTTCTTAACAATGGAGTGACATTGGAGATTTAGCAGGTAATATAATAAAACCTACTGCAACAATAGTTAAACCAATCCAGTAACGATGGCAGTGAAAAAATTAATAGGATGTATGTAGCCTTGTCATGCAAACATGGCGGTTGCCTGTTCGCAGTGTCAAGGTATTAACGTAGTCCACATGACAAAATGAAATCAAACAAACAAGCTTGAACAGGATTTTCGGTGTGCGTGTCTGTGTTAATCGAATTTTCAGTGCAAATGCGTGCCTTGAACCTGAGTCGGAAAAAGAGTGTTCATGAGAGGGCATGGGACCGGGACAGTGCAGAACAAATGGATCAGAAAAATATCAGCAATGGGAAGACCATTTGGAACAAAATCGTGTTGTTAGCATCGCGATAAACCGTGTGAACTCAGGTAGTCCCTTCTCACACGTTGAGCGTCCTCAAAAGCCCGGGTAGCAGTCGCGGGTGAGCAAGAGGAGTTTTGTTACTGGCCGGAATTGGAAACAATAGCAACGATGTTCACACTCTAGTGCAGACACAACTAGGACAGTCAAGCTGTAGTGCTGTAGCGATGGTAAAGTGCGTTACATTGTGTCAAGCTGTCTGCTGTCAGGTTACCACGAAATACCGTTCACATAAGACCTGTTGGCTCGCACAATGATCGATTTATCACACCACATGCGTCAGATCTTGGCAGTTTCATTGCTTCATTTTTGTGAGTAAAATGCATGGAAGAAAACAATACAATAATTAAACCGAAAACTGGTGTGAATGCCTCAAATAAACAAGTTAACATTTATATGAGGAGTCAGTCCATAAGCAATCGGTTGCTGATTGTTATTCGAATGCGGACTAGATTTCAGTTCAGTCTCTCAACCCATTTAACTTTTATTTATGCACCCTTGTGCGGCGATTTGCTTGTCGCAGTCGGGATACACGTTTGGATGCTGGAGTAAGGGGAAGGTTGAAATGCTGGCAGCAGTGTAGAGGTGAAAACAGAGAACATTATTTCCTTGTCCCAACTCCATTCTGAGCACTAACTCGCGGAATCTAAGGGGACATCCGAGGGATATTTAGTGCATTCGCATTGAATACATCAGGTCTTAATCAGTAGATTCTAAAATGAGTTGAAGACAAGCATCAAATAGAGAGCAACAGAATGAAAAATGTGATTAAAACAGATCTGAAAAATATATATCATGTTGGCAGTCAATATGACCTAGCGGGGCCTTATGTGGCTTGCCACTCAAAGTCCCGGGGTTTATCTTGCCGGTTACGATCACTGAACAGCTGATCCTCGTGACTATGGAGTTCCACCCTGTCTGAGGTCTATCTAACATCGGCGTGTAATTTAAAAAAATGATGGACGATAAGTTAAAAATTAAATCGTGAGAGCTTAGAGTAGACAGTACAGGATGGAGCGGAGGCGATATTAATCAAGCGATATGGACTCGCAGTCAATAGTGTTGTGAGCCACACGGCCAAAGTACTAAGTCAATTAACACCATTCAACTCTGAAGGTAGGTCGTTTCGATACCATACGGCTCAATGATATGCTTAGCCAGTTGAGGCACTATGCGGTTGGTCACTCAAAGTTTCACGGATGACTAGTTATTTTAAGTGAACAATACGTCCTCTACTCAGACTTCTACCACTTCTGTTGTTCATCACGCAATGGCGTCAGACGTCAGGCGTCTGAACTAAGTCTAAAACGGTTTTACCGTTACCTATCTGGTGCGGCAGCTCCACGAAGATTAATCCTAAAGAGGATCTTCGACGAGGTACCGATTGCTCTGTGGTTTTCACTGCTGAAGTAATGCAATCACATCACTAGGAGTTCGTTTATTTTCACAAACAAATAAGCTAGCAGCGCTACAAGTTTAACGACCCCTCTTGAAAATGGATGAAGCCAAACCACGCGGCTATCGGGGCCTTTTAATTTTCGAAGTGGACTCTTCCTTCCGGATTTTCGTCCCGAGTGCGGCTCGAGCCTACTCATCGCAGTACGTTGGGAAGACAAAGTGGTCAACCTGTTTGTAGAGACAGTTAAACTGGATTGTAGTATTATACTATATTGTCCGATACGGTTCGTGACAGGTTGTACAGTGCGAAGCGCGGAAAGTTTCTACGAAGGAATATTTCATGTGTGCAGACTGCGGTTATTCAACGTGTATAATCCAGAACCTTTTCGCGCTCAATGGTAATCACTGTGCGGTAATCAAAGACAGTTTCTACGTTGTGCAAAAATCAATGTCGCTGATATCGATCACATTCATACTCGCAATGGGTGGCAGTCTATGAAAAATGATAGATGTTCAGCTGCACATGCAGCTGTCGGACAAAGGTGAGGTGAATACGGATAAACCTTCAAACCGAATACCTGTAATTAAGTGGAAGATATAATCCTCATTCCCGTGGCGCGCCTTCACTATATAGGTCAGATCAGGTGGAGCTGCACCGTTGTTGGCTGCACGAGCTGCTTCCGTGTTCGGATAGGGAGAAGGCAGGGTGTCCGTTAAACGCCCGGGTCGTTCATACATCTTTCCGTTGTCATCCGGACCGTCCAAAACTTGCATCTAGTGGGAAAACAGACAGACGAATGTACATCCTATAATGAAAACAAATGAATGGCGTCGAAGGTCACGTGGTGTAGCGTAATTATGAAGAAACATGATTTCTTCCGACAAAGGCATATCTTTTTTAGAAAAACGCTCGGTTACCTAGATGTCGAATTTGAGTAAGAACCCATGGTTCAGAATGTCACCAACTTTTGCAAGTGTCACAGAATATTCCTTTTCTTACACAATAACTGTGAGGCACAGTAAAACAGGTACATCCTCTGAACCAGCTTAGGTGGGTGTGGTTTGATATAGGTCGTACAGCCATTAACAACAGGATCATAAAGCTATCCAAGAGCAGATGACCCCGTCAATGCCGTTATTTTTCAGCTTTGGTATAAATGAAGAAAACTGAAAAGTTATATTCCATCACCAGCAACATTATTAGATTAAAGCGAAACTCGCCAATCCCTGCCCGATTTTGATCATCAAGTGGGGTGCATCGCCAGCATGTGGCCTCTGAGATCGTGCGTCTGAACAATAGCATGGCCACCTAATTCTCTCCATTTCTTTGTCATGCCGCATACAACAGACATTTTTCAGATTTGCCAGTATCAAATGAGGTCCCAAGGAATCCAAATAGATTCGTTCACAACTCTTCTGATATAAATCTAGACAAAACGTTCGCAGAAGTATTATCCTAAGGGTCAAAGTTCTGCTGTTCGAGGAACAAATTCAAGCAATGGGATACGGAGGTCGTGCTTGAAAATCTTTGCGCTCAGTTATCGAACTTGTGTCCCTCATCTCGGTTGGAACCGGAACAGCTCAAGTCTACTCTGGTGAACACGTTATCAATATCAGTGCCAAATTATCGACTAACGGATTAATAACGGAACAACAAACTAAGAAAGTTACAAAGTTATCATAACGAAACGCGACAAGGGATCACGTATCATCTCACATCAGAGTACGTCAGGAAGGTAGCGACAATTCTGAATGATGAATCCAAGTTCACAAAAATGACCCTCGAAAATGACACGACACTACAAATAGAGAAGGCTCTTTCTTTCATTTCGCCTGTTCGCCGAGCTTGGCAATTTGTTTGCAAACGTTTCATCACCATCCGAGGTGACACCATCAGTGCTTGTAAAGTGGCCACTTCACAAGCAGTTCACCCGAGCTACGAGAACCGATTTTCAATATTTTGTTAAGGCTCTTTCTACCACATCACGAAAACTCTACGCTACGTTTGAACGGGTTCGCCTAACAGGGACTACCATTCCACGGTTGTATGAGCTGCCCAAAGTTCAGTTTCAATTTTGACGACCACTAACCATGCACTTTCGTGCCCCGGCTTGGGTTGCCGTCTTTTGGCCGCCCACTTGGATAAAAAGAGAAGGATGAAGATTGGAATGTTGAAAGCCAATTGAAGTAGAAGATAGAGAATTCATATAGAATGGTGTTAAGAGAATAATGAGCATCACTGTTTGCGACACCCAGCCACATCGGTGACCATTATCTCGGAGTACCCAGTCTCCTGGTTAGGATTCTCATACCCTTATGCCAGGTCTTCGTTTGACCACCCTTGACCTTTATCCAACTACCCCCTGCCTCGGCAAATATCGCTCGCCGTGGCAACCTATCTGGTGACATGCGCAATATATAACACACAACACAACGAGGTCTATGGAGGTCGACTACCTGCTCCAGTGGACAACCGCGACTGCCTAAAACTCTACGCTGCCCAAAGTATATGAGAGTGGATTCACCATGCGGCCAATCCTGGATATGTGCAACTTTCCTTACCATGTGATAGTCAAATGGTTGGCTCGTGTTCTGGAACCGGTGAGTGAAGTCAACTCAGCATAGGCTAAAGTATTTAATTGGTTTCACTGGCACTTTGAATGACCTAAATATCGAAGATCGCCACATATTTTCGCTAGATATCACATCTCTCTTAGTGAACGTTCCGATCGGGGAAACGATTGATTATCTATGTACCTATATCAAAAGCAACGGGATTAACGAAGGCCTATCGACAAATGAAATAAAAACCTGTTATTCTTCTGCACACACAATGTGCCATTCAAGCTCAGTGGGGGAATCTATCGCCATAAGGACGGTGTAACAATGGGGTCCCCGCTAGGGCCCTTGTTTGCCTATGGTTTTATGTCTAAAATAGGAAACGATCCGATCAAAACACATCGAACGATGCGTACTGTAGCAGCGTTACGCAGACGACATTTCGTGTGCTTGATTTTACAACTGCAAACATCTGCTAAACTATTTCAATGCTGTGTCTCGGAATTTGAAATGCACGATTGAAAATGAAGCAAACAACCAATTAGCATATTTAGATGTTTGCCTAACTCGTTGTGATGACGGGTCCATCAGACTGTCGATACAAAGGAGGTGACGTGGAACGAGCAGTACATTCAATTCCGTGGCTCTATACCACTCAGCATTAAGAACCTCATACTCAATTTGGCCAACAGAGCTAGAAGAATCTGCACGGAGGGTACGCTGGTTGAAGAACTCCAAAATGTGCGGAACACCTTCATCCAGAATGGATACCCGAAGCGCTTGATGGAATCTGTGATGCAACCACAAGGTGTTTCCCAAGAAGGTCATTGCTAGGAAGTCTGTACACATTGCTTCACCATTTAAAGGCGACACCCTGACAGAGATTGTGCATACAAGGCTATCAAATGCCATCAACAAAACGTTTTATGCAGCTAAGTACCTCTTTCATCGCGCTGCTCTTATACGCCGCGTGGACTAGGTGGGACTAATCGAGCATGACTAGGCTTGGAGCTTCTGTCAATAAACGCGTTTTAGGCAGGCTACATACATACTTAATCCGAATAACTATTATCACAATTACGATCGTACAATGCACGCTCCAACGTTTAACTGTGCGAAAATGGAATACAAAAGAAGTAAACCATGTACTGAAATTTTCATACATACCTCTGCCGCATCTGCCTTCGCCTCATCTTCGGTGAGGACTGCATTGACTAAATGACGATAGCACAGGTATTTCATACTGTGGCAGGCTGCGCACACTTCTTTATACACCTGGTAACCACGGCGAACAGAGTGATGGTCGAACGCCGAAAGCACTCCGTGATGGCTCCAGGGCAGAGCTGGTGCGTGTGCCTGCATTTCCGAAGCGAAAACCGGCGTGGCGAATCCTATTACTCCCACTGTCGTTACCCCGCCGACCAATGCGATCTTGGACCAGATCGAGTTGCGGATTGTCTTCCATGACATACAAGCCTACAAAGAAAAAAGCACAGTGCAGATTGGAGATGAATTTCGAAAAAAGTGAACAAACATCTTAAAGCGAACATTATGACACAAAACTACGGACGGAAATTCAGTGGTACAAATTCTTCGTAATTTTTTCATGCCTTTTTAGACATGAAAATGAAAGAGTTTAACTTTGCTAACAACTCAAAAAAAAGATGAGGACCAATTGGTGGCGGAACATGTGGCATAACGTAAATTGCGCATATAAATCAGTTATTTGCACATCTAGCGGATTGGGACGGTGAAAAACGTAATATTTCCTATCAAAGAGAACAATCATTGACCTTTTGCTAGTCCGTAAACCGTAGGTATGTGCAAACCATCGGAGGAAAAAAATAAATCACTATCGAATAGATCTCGATTGCAGGTTGTGGAACATCAGTTAACTGTTACTTTGGAGCGGAAATATCACAGTCGTCTAGGTGCCAGCTAGAACGTGCAGAAAGAAGAAACCGGACCACGGCTGAAATGTCAATCGTCTACGTGCTGATGGAGAACGATAGTTTACAGGAAGCGTTAATTTTGCATAGCCTGAAACACTATATTGATGCACTCGTTTCTCAAGTATTTGAACGGATAAAGCAACGTGGCAAATTTATTTTGTGGTCTTACTTGTGTTGTTTGTAACTGCCTTACGTGTAAGAAAACAGATGGGCCAGGGCCGTTTCATGGATGATCTTTTCCTTGCACCAGTTTCCTCAAGTTGTTATAATTGTTTGTTATTATTGGCAGTTATAACTTTTCTGTATTGCAGTTTACGTCCCTTTCTGTTGGCTTCCTCCAATCTCTTACTTCAACCTTATTTCGCTACCATCTTCAAACTCCCTTCACCATGGAGAAAACATCGCCAACTTTTTAACAGAAGTTTGTGCCTTAGCTAATAAGCTGTTGACAACTTACTGTCACCTATTGAAACATCAAAACCCGAATCGCTTAACTATACTTTTCCCAGCGTTAGCAATTTCGACTGTTCTTCAGAGCTCCTATCGATGACTCACACACCCCCTTGATGCGTTCTCGCTTATCCAAAATTCCAAGAAACGATCATTTTAATCCCTTTTCTGTCTTCACATTTCAAAATTCTAGTGCTCTTTTGCCGAATGTATTCCTCAAGACCACCAAAAGACCTTTTACCTTCAAAGACAGGATCAACTAAATGGTGCCTAATTGAACATTCACCACACAGTATACTATTGATCACGGCTGTGAACTAAATTGTGCCACAGGTTTTGTTACACTTATTAATAAACCTTACATCTAGTTCAGACCTTGTACTACCCTAGTAGGAAGACTGACCAGTTTACTGTTCCCACTGAAATCAGAACCGTATCAGCAAGCAACAAATTAATCAAGCTTCAGCCCGAAAGCCTTGATTTTGATACTCTTCTTAAATCAACAATGGCTTCACTGAGAGAATGTTTGTTAATTTACTTTCAACAATTGGTGCTAAATCTTGATTCATGAAAGCTTGGCAGTTTCATTTCTCCAGCAATTAACAACCTACGACAGGATAAAACGGGCCGTGGAAACTATTGCTAGACACCCTAGCAGTAGCCGTCCATCAAACTCCAATGCATATGCATTGCGAGTTTGGCAGTGATCAGTGAAGTTCATTTCCCTGTATTTCGCTGTACTATGATGATGATGATGCTCAAATAAGTGATTGTGATTCTCTACTTGCTAAATTCATCAAATGTGCAGATGATTGTTGACTGTGTCGACCTGATTTCCTGTTTTTATTCGATAATCTAACTGATACTCGAAACGATTTTCATTCGATCAAATCTTACTCCTGGTTTACCAAAATGTTCCGAGAGCATATTAAATCCTTGATGTTCGTCTTATCTCGCTGAACATTTGCGTACCAATAGTCGTTTGGTTCCTAAAGTGGACAATACCAAGTACTTTGGTATCATCGTAGTACTGCTGGTAAAACGAGATTATCCTTTCATTAGGTGGTGGTCGCTGTCGCCAGCGAGTTATGGACGCCTGGGTCCGAGGCTTGAGCTTGACACTACCGCACAACTTTCAAGGTAGAAGGCTGGGTCGTCGTCTGGCTTAATATTCCGCTCAAACATTAGCAGGGCCTTGTGCTTCGCAATTTAGGTGTCGGGGCTTAGGTAGCCAGATCCCACGAGTGAACAGTAGGTTTGACTGCTGGCTACTCTATATACAAGGATGTGCGATAGAAAATACTAATAATTTATAACAACTCACCGTCCCAAAATCTCGTTTTGGCTTTGAGTCTACGCCCCACTTCCTTCTGGGTCAGACTTTTGAGTCAAAGGCTCCGGTTAGGATTCCAAAAGAAAAACCCCTTTGTCTGTGTGAGGTACTGCGCCGTAAGTGGTGCCATTAAGTGTTAAGTACCCGTTTGGAAAAACCTCTCTAATCTGTTTAGTCATTCCTTTCAATCCCGAATATTTTCAGATGCCTCCTGTTTACCCCATTCACGGGATATCACCAAGCGTTCAACTATTAAGGTCAAATAATTATAGCCTATCAGACAGTTGAACTGAATCTCATTTCACTTGGCCACATTTAATGTCCACACAATATCAGATCGGTTAACAAAGTTCCACAGCTAGAACCCTTGAGACTCTCAATTTAGATGTAGACTGAGTCTCCGAAGCACATACAAGACCCTACTTCTACCATCAACCTGCTCTCCGGATCCAACCTCAGGAGGACCTGTCGCCTTTCTTGTAAACCGGTGTGATGACCGATTCACACCATTTACCTAGAACTTGTTCCCTCTCCCACACTGATCCCAGGAGTTTTGTTAACTCCGAAACTAAGGATGAGCCTCCATCTACGAAAGCCGATGGGGACAGATGGGCATCTGGGCTGGAGGCCTTATGCTTTTTTAGGTAGCTTATTTCCCGGGAAACCTCCATTTCACACGGAGGACTGGCATCAACTGGCAGTATTTGCCTAGTTGAGGTGGAGGATTATAGTTCAGATGTCGAGGGGGGGGGCCAGTTGAACTGAGTCTCGAAATGTTTAGCCCAACGATCAAGTCGACATTGCTGACGGTGAATCAGTGTGCCATCAGATTCCTTAGTTACCTGATTTACACCTATTTTCCTTTGTCCTGTACTCCTGATTAAAAGATAAAGATTCCGACAATTGCGGATTGCCACAGTCTTCTCTATCTCTTTACACTTTCCTATCCACCACTTCTCGCGGTCATTCCTCAGGCTCTTGATGAGCTGGCGTTTGAGGGATTTGCGCGCCGTCTCATCACCATCAGCTACCTATGGCAAGGATCCATTGAAGACTGTGGACCTTACTGATCAACACCCGTGGACACGAACCATACTATGCTGCAAGCCAAATTTTCCCTACGCCTGGTACACAGCCGTGGAAGAACCAAAGAGAACGGACGTCCCCCATACAATACTAACGATAGCTGCAAGTCGACCTTCAGACCGCAAATCTCTCATCACCTCTCAGTGAACAGTGGACATTAATCGAGAAACCTATTCAAATGTCAATCAAAACGACGAAGGTTTCTGGTGCATTATCAAAGAAAAACTATGGACCTTCCC
>UZAN01042187.1:17376-33162 GCA_900618425.1 Echinostoma caproni
TGACAGATCATTTGGAATTCAAAGACCATGCACCTAAGGCAGATAGACTGTGAGAAACGGAAATAACCTTGGAATTTGGAACCTATGGTGACACCATCAGCATAATAGGGTTATGTTGTGTCCCAGATAAAGTAGATGGATGAGTACACAGTGAGTTTAGCAACAAGTTTATTGTGAACAGTAAATATATAGCTGGTTCATAGACCGGGGAGCAAGCGGAAAAGGCAACAGGTAAGAAGGAAAGCAGGCAGGCAGACAGGCCAACACATGTTCACACGTTACACTATATCCGAATGCCATCAAGCTGACATGGAAGCAGTCAGTCAACCGATCAATCAATCTGGCCACAGACATGTATGACAACGGATCAGTCATCTGTAGGTTATTCGGTCAATCAATCACCAGAATCGCATTGGTGTTGGAGTAACCATCCCATTTTGTCCCAAAACACATTTAGAACGGTAACGCTGAATCGAATGAAACGCTTCTTGAAACCCTACCTGAAATTTTTGAAAAACTGCGCTCGTAACCTCTTTTGGTACAAATGATGTGTAAGCGTGAAAGTGAAATGAGAGATCCGACAGGGGGAGAGGCGGTGAGGGTGTGTGTGTGGGGGGGACTGACTCGTTCAGTAGGACAGAGGTTGACAGCGATTGGTGTTTTAACGACATTCTGCAGACTGACAGATTGAGACTCTTATTGGTTAGATGGTGCTCGTTAACCGAAATTCTAAACCTTTTCATCATCAGATTTAACCGTGGACAAATCAAGTAAATTTATCGACTGCGTTCTGCTAGGGACTCCACAATGGGATTGGTCATCGCATATTACCTTCATCGCGACGGGTCTATCAGGATGCTTTGTAAGCAGGATCCGGTAATCAATACAGGGATCACGATTGAGAAATCTCATTTGTGGTGGTCAGCAAATAAGTGAATGTAGGTGTAGTTTATCCATTGATGCGGTGTATTGCTGTTTGTTTCGTTATTTCCTGATGTTAATATCAAATTTTTATCGGCTTTGTTCCTAAACGCCAGTTTTATTTGCAAACAATGAATCACTGAATGAAACAATGAATGGGCGGTGGAGGCCCCGTGATAACGTCACCAATTATCACCCCGGAGGACGAGTATTCGAATCCCACCACCACCGCCTGACTTTCCCCATTTATGTATTGTATGGCAGCCCCTTCCTGAAAATTGTACCTTTGTATATTCAATAAAAGGAAGTAAATGAAAAGAAAAAAAGAAATCTGGTTTAAAACAATATGCAGAATTAGAGAGATAATAGCAGTCTCGGTGAGATACTCCTAGACAGACCAATGGGAGAATAGATTAAAATGGTTCATGAAACTGCATTGGTCTTCATTCACTATAGAGCTTCGTAATGGATTTATATCAATCCATCTAGTCGCGAGTCACATTTTTGATCGGACGGTTAGAAAACAATTACCGTCCGGTTCATTCATTCTCATTTAAATGCAACTCAATCGACGGCCAAGGGCAAACGTTCCTCGGGTTGCTCGACTAGGGTATACCCGCACGGTAATTCATTTGCAATGCGCTTTTGTTTGTTTGTACGTAAATTATTTCATTTCGAATGTTTTAGCTCCAGTGAAGTAGGCACTGTTTGACAACCAAAGATCAGTAAAATTGTGAGTTTTCCAATAGACCGCAGTGGATGGATGCAGTTGACGTGCTGGATAACAGTGAGTGATAGCTTCAAAGGTATCTGATAAAAATGAAACTCACCGAGGTGATTGGGTCGCTTCTCTCCATTTTTTGGTTCTTCAAGTTGTTAGATCCGGTTAGATCCGGTGCTTGTAAAGCGAGTGTATAGAAGACCAGTTGGGATGCTGGAATGTTACCACCGATCGGTGGAGGACCATTTATTTGAGCTGTGCACATTTTTCTGTCTTCAGTGCCAATACTGGTTACCCGCCTGGGATTAGAGAATATGGCAGAACGATTTGTTCGAGGATAATAATCAAACAGAAAGCTTTCCCCCTTACAAACACCTCTCCAAATGGCATGAAATCAGATCGATAACGTTCATACAGAACCGGAAAAAGAAAACATTATTTGGTTATAGTCGGAGATTACAAGTGCCCAGTTTTTTGTTGCTTACTCAAGGTTAACATACCTGAGAGTAATCAAGGAATCTGGTTTCCTCGATGCCAGTTGAGTGAACTAATTCAAAGAACATATTGGAACATTATTGAAAGTATACTGAAGAAGCTGTCAGTAGCTAGCAGGAATCTAGTCTGCCCACAGAAAAATTCATTCATCTGATCCAACTCTGGCAATTCTTTGTCTCAATTGATCTGTGTGGACATTATTAGAGTAGCAAGCTTGGATTAGCCCATCTAATTGTTCAGAGGCACCAGGCACTCTTGGTGCTCTTTGGTGTGGGTTTCACTCCTTGGGATATCGTTAATTTCCCACGAGTTAAATGCATTCAAATGCGATGGACATGTTTGTGATAACTGTCGACTGTGTGGCTCAGGGGTAAGGGTTTGAAGTCCAAACCCGAAGGTTCGCATGTGTGGATATGACTTGACCTCTACAGAAGCAAATAATTACACTTAACCTCATTTGGAATCACAAAATATGGTGACCAAAATTCAGGGGCATTTTCAAAAATTCAATCAAAGTTTCTGCATGCCGTAATTATCAATCGAATCAACATGCCTGCTTCCTGAAAATTCGTTCCGTTCCTATTTCATCATCTAGTACATTGCTCAGTTGATTCGGCCAACCCTTGCACTGGAAACATAGAACCGTGGGATTCATTTTACGCCTGTGTCGATCAGAGTGACAGACTCAAGTATTTTTATGCTTTTTCACGGAAAACTAGTCCGGCGTTGGCTCGTCGAATCCGAAGAGAGACACTATACATGTCATATTCACTTCGGTTAAATGTCCCCTAATTAAAAAGGTTAAATTTGATGTTTTGTATCTAAAACCACTAGTGAATAGAGTTTTGGGAATACATGAATTTTCAATCTATAGCCTTTCTCCAAATTGCATCTTTGCTATCAATCCACTGTTCGTCCCATGCATCGTGCACTCAGTGGGCAAATCTCAGTAAGATTGACTGAACAAATCGAGGTTGGAGTATGCAGTAGTTGCCTGAAAAATAGCCAATCAAAAGAGAAAATGTTAATTGTTCCCAAACTGATACTCACGGGTATCAGTTGTCTAGGTTCTGTAGAGATGCTCTAATCTCACGTTTTACTCTCGGAGTTAGAATGAAAAAGCAAAAATGCGATTCAATGAATCGTTTGCAATATGGCTTAATTTATCAGTTTCCAGCTCTTTTGTTTTTCAGCTACGCCCCTTTGTATATTTGCACTCTACTGGATTCCATTTCGATTCTGACTGTATGTAAATAATTAATTTTTTGCTCAAGTCATGCGCCACTGATCCGAGGATAAAAAAATCACACGACTTTTGTTTGAAAGCTCTTTAAAGAAAAGCGGCATCGTTTCTCAATTACAAATGTAATGTCCTCATGGCGGTAATACCGAAGCATATAATTCATAAATTTTAGCTCACAAATCAATTAATTTCGTCTGTTGTTTACAGTGGAAGCAAGACCTCTCGATTACAATTACGTCTAGTATTTCAGAACTATAGCCATTGAAAAGGCATATATAATTTAAAACGCTGGTTTAGAGACGTGAAATGTTTGTCTACTCATAATTTGTCAGTAGCAAAATAATAGTAAAGAAAAATAATCATATCGTTTTACGCTATTTCCTTCCGATTATCCTGAAAGCCAGTACATCTGTTAACCCGAATGGATTAACGATAGATGACTGATTTATCACGTGCACTTCAGATTGAAGATTATCAGGTGACCTCACCGACTACGCGAATCTTCGACAGGCACACAATGCGTCATCGCACACGGTTGATCGAAGTTCATGTCGATCGGGGGACGAGTATTTTGTGGAAGGCCATAGTGTGTGGTTGAATCCATCCAACCGGCAGAATTGGTTAACAGTGGTGGACATAATTTTCTGCGAATTTTTGGAGCCAACGGAAGAAGACGTGCCTGTTGGGCATTTTTGTTCAAATAACTGCGGAACATCCATCGGGTCTAGAGAATGCAGAAAATATGAATTAAGCTGTATCAATACAATGTTTAAATTCTTGGAACCAAATTAGCAATTATACACCTTAACCATCGCTTAAGATTTCAATTATCCGTTCAAAAACATGTGTGACGCAACTGTAATTGCCCGTTCAGTGATGGCATTACGATTGATACCGCAGTGTGTGACATCATATTCCCTCGCTCTTTCCTCACCAGATGCACTACATTATTTGAATCAGTTCATACCAGATTTTGTCATCTAACTTGACCCCAGCCCATAACCGAACCCTAGTCACTCAAATCACTCAGAATCACCTTGCTCAAACCACTCATTTCAAGTCGGGTGTCTCTTTATTTGACATGATCATGTAAATGTGTGTTTACAATTCAATTCAATTAGCGAAATCGATAAAAACTGTGAAAATTTAAAAGTTTCTCTTCCCGTTTGAACTGTTCCAACTTTGAGACGGTAAAACATTTGGTGAAGCGTATGTACTACCAGAAGCGGTCTAATAGTAAGCACATCGATTCTATCGATCAATGCGTTGGTATCACCGCGTGGTTTCCGGGCCAGTTGATTGACCACTTGTGAGTGGAATACAGATTTGTTTCACGATCAGACCATTTAGAAGGTGGAAATACATTGACGATGTAGGTGAATATTACTTCGGTAGCTAAAAATTTCTGAAGACCATACGATACAATAATGAAAGTGTCTAGGGTGGTGGTGGTCCAGTGGTCTAGTCGCTGTGAACGGCGTGCTTTGGGCCCCATGGTCCGGGGTTTAAACCCAGCCACGGCTACTCAACTTTAGTCGTAGGCAGCTTTGCTATCGTCCGGTTCAATATTGCGCCTAACCTAGAGACAGGGCTTTATGTGGTTTACCAGTGCAAGTCTGGTGGGGCTCAGGTTACCGGTTTCCATCACTGAACAGCAGACGTTCGTGACTATGGGGTTCACTCCATCTGCACGGAGTATCACAGCTCCCCGAATCCGATGAAACCAACTGTCAAAAAAAATGATTTGAACGAATGGGGCTTCATTCAAGAATTGTTAGACTGCCGCAACGTCTCTACCATGGTTATTAAACGCCTTCAGTGTTCTCCCAACTATCGCGGAGATGGCCCACAAAGACTGAAAGTAACTCTTGGGGATACCAGGAATGGTAAACACGGTTCTCCAGTTATGATATGAACACAGTACTAAAGGGCCCAAAGAATTACGCGTAGGACCGAAAACATTTCCACTTGTCGAAACTATCAATCACATTTTCGCGGGAAATACTATAAACTTCATTCTCCAATTCGACCCCATCAGACCGAATCCAACAAAAGCCTACGGCAAAAAACGTCTGCCAGCCGACAACGAGGAGGTCGGCCAAATGACGCTCCTAAACTCCAAGGGATTTCTGCACCGACAACGACTGAGCTGTTTCTATACCAACTCTTAGGGTTTTCTTAATAAGTTTCCAGAAGTGGAACTACGTTGTCGGACTGGTCATTGCCGTAACCGAAACCTGATTGACGGCCGACATTTTAGACTCCGAGCTGCGATTACCAGGCATGGAGCTATTAAGGCGTGATTGTCCAACGCGAAGCTGGGGCGTATTGCTCTATTATCATAACAGCTTGCAATGCGAGCAAATTGAGTGCCCATTCGCCGCTTCAGATACGCTTTGTTGTAAATTGAAGCTAACGCAACTTGATATCGCGCTGATCGGTGTAGTCTATCGCCCTCCTTCATCAGCAGATTTATCATGAGACCTTGTTGCAAATAATGTCTTATTTCTTGTCATTGAATTTAACTCACGTTCTAATTATGAGTGACTTCAACTGCCCAAAGCTGAGGAACATGACGACGTGTACGCCGTTTGAACGACAATTTATGCAGTACATCCAGTCACATATGTGGCACAACCATATGAAGGAACCCAACATGTTTAGAAACCTACAGCCACCATCCATAATGGATTTAGTCTTGATCAACAAGGAGCTGATGGTAGAATAAGTCAATGTGACTTATTCCCTAGTACATAGCGATCACGCAGTGCTTAAATTCGAACGTTTTTTGCACTTCTATTCACAGAAGTTCCCCAGGTAACGCACACAGATCCATATACTATACACTGTTAAACAACTTGGCGTTCTCTACTCAGTGGGCTTCCAATGACGAAGAACTCAATCCGTTTGTCACCTGGTAAAAATCTATTGGCAGTCTTACCAACCTAATGACATCAGTAATACTAGAGTATTCGCCAAATCCAGCATCCGAAATTCACCTATTCGAAGCCGAACAAGGAAGTGACTTTCGACGAGAGACTAATCCTGGCAAGATTGTAATCGTCTTCTGAATATTGTCACATGGAATAATTATCGAATACTGAGAAACCACTGCACCAGGCCGATTCGTGAGGACAAACTAAAAAATCAAGAAGCACTAGAACACAGATTGATTTCTAACCCCAAGCTGTTGTATAAGAACGCTAACTCAATTCGGAAAGTAAAGTTTGGCATACCGGCACTAAGTAGCGCTGGAAGAGTTGCAGTCACTCAATCGGAAGCAGCTAAACTGGTGAAAACTCATTATTCCAATTTTTTCGCAGCACCACAAATTGAAGGTCAACGACTACCTCCCCGGTTGCATCATCTTCCACATCCCTAACTAACCTACGTTGCATTTACTACTGAAAACGTCAAAGCAAAAAACAATGGCTTGGCGAAAAGATGCAACCCTAGGTGCGGACAATATACACCCAAAATCCCTGATATTTTTGGCAAATCACATATCCGAACCGCTAGCCATTCTGTTTCAACGAATGTTCGATCAAGCAACACTCCCCGAATCGTGGAAACAAGGAGTTATTTCGCTCATATACAAAGTTGGTTGTCGTAGTGACCCCGCTAATTACCAACCTGTAACCCTGTTTCCAGTGTTATCGAAAATCATGGAGTCAATTGTGGCAGATTCTCTGATGGAACACTTCGAACGATACAGCATTCTTCTGACAGCTCAACACGGGTTCAGGCAAAAGCGATCCTGCTCCAACAACCTACTTCTTGTTTGAGATGAATGGACCCGAACAGTCGACGAAGGGGATGCGGTAGATGTGATTTATCTCGACTTCTCGAAAGCATTCGATCGGGTGAATCATCGAATCTTGTTACAGAAGCTCTACAGTTACGGCATTCGAGATTTCGTGTTTGGTTGGATTAGAACATTCCTCCAACAACGGACCATATCAGTTCGTGTTTCTGATTCCATATCCGGATTTATCAATGCCACACCTGGTATTCCACAAGTGTCCGTACTCGGTCCCGGTTTTTTCCTCGCATTCATCAATGATCTACCGAAAGTGTTAGGTTCAAAAACAACACAGTTTGCAGTTGACGCCAAAATCTGGAATATGGTGGCAGGTTCCGATGGCTTTCTAACACTTTAAGAACCAATTAACGCAGCTTATCAATGGTCTAAGTAGAACGACATTATATTGAATGTGTCTAAATGTAAACTCCTATCCCTACACCACAAGAGAAAATTCTCGTATTTCCTCGGAAATCAGCAGCCACCACAAATTTCCAGTGAAAAAGACTTAGGTATTGTTGTTCAAGAGAATTTAAGCCGCTCCATCAATTGTGCTAGGGCTTCATCCGCTGCTGTGAAGAATGTCGGCTTACTTCGGCGAGTCTTTGGCCGGTTTGAATCATCACTATTCCCACGTTTGCTATCAGTGTGCATTCTACCGCACGCCATCCAAGCTTGGAGCCCATGGTTGCAACGTGATCGCAAGATGCTTGAGTGCCCACAAAGGATGGCCACCAAGATGTTCAAGGGATTGCATTACCTCACCTATGAGGAGAGATTACGATCATTAGGACTATATTCCGCTCAGTACCGCCGAATGCGGGGAGACTTGATTTTGAAGTATCAAATACTACAGAACCCAAACCATCCGTGTCAATCGCTGCTCATGTTATCGAACAATGTACACCTTAGGAGACACCGTCTCAAGTTAATGATTCCAAAGTGTCGACTGGAGTGCCGGCGCTAAACGTTTGCAGTCAGAATATGCAGTACTTGGAACACTTTTCCATCTCACGTCGTTTGTGCACCAACTACTGAATCTTTCTAGCGGAGATTCGATGAAACCCTGGTACATCTCACATTCATACACCAATAAAGCGAATGCAAATTTATTGAAGCTTACATTCTCTATAATTTCTTATCTAAAACTATGTGATTTTCTTTCGCCGTGAAACGATTCAATTGTGTAAATATCCTATGGAGACAAGAGAGGCATTAGCTTGTAAATAATTCCCATAATAAAGCTTTGACTTAACTCTGCTCTTCATCGCACAAAATATGTGAAATAAAAGAAAGCTTGTTCCTTGTATCAGTGCTCAAGATGCGCTAATTCTCTCCCGGCGATCTTATATTTTTACACTGTTGATTGAAAACTGAATAAGTTTTGCGAAACAAATTTGTCCAGTCTCAATGGAGAGAAAAATCTTCATAACCACTTATGAAGAAAAGTGTCAGTGGTGAAGAGGATCAGATGAAACGCGGCCGAATCTCGGCATGAATGCAACAACAGCATCAACTGCCCACCTGGTCATACAATAAATGTGATTTATCCGAGAATAAAAAGCATTTGGGCGAAAAATTCGAATTTTAAAAGCCTAATATTTTGGGGAACTGACTGAGCTTGTCATTATTTACCGATGGGATTATGTGTTTGTCACATGAAATGTGAACCGAAATGCAATTTGTCTTTTGTTGTGCAGTTCCGGAACAACAATCGTATCAGCTGTGAAATGAACATGGGGGTCTCATGGTGCCAGAAATCAAGAAATGATTACTCGGTCCAACAAAACATTACGGTGCAGAACGAAACGCAAAAACATTCTGTGACTGCACTTGTCATGTGTTTATCGAAACAGTTAAAATGTTTAATTTTCGAGCTGCTTTCTCGACCGCGCAGGCTGAAAATTGAAAATAAATTTGGCTCAGCTTCAATGAGTTCAGAGAGATTTCACGGAAACCAAAAATTTAATTGTTCCCAACCATCAGAACGAATGATTGGCCCCGAAGACACTAACACTTTGCAGCAAAGTCAAAAGGACGAATGCAAGTAAAGAATGTTGTTTACAGGTCAGTGTTCTTCGAAAATACTGCTCCATCAGCTGCTGACTGTTCGTTTACTGGGTGCACTTCAAAGTCTATGCAAATTATCTATGCAAATTCCACACCCCAATCGAACATATTTCGGGTCCGCTTTATTTTGGTGACCCCAATCGGTACACTCAAGTGTTGATTGGATGTTCGACATCATCCACTCAGACCCTAGTGACCACACACACGTTTGTTGGGTTCTTAAAGAACAACCAAAATTTGAAAAGCCATTTGTGAGCTATCTGATTAGTAAACGTCGTAATGTGATAAACAATGAAAGAGTTAAATCCCATGGTCACCAACGAGTGCCAACGAGTTCCTGGCGGTGATTCATATTAGGCCATTATGTGATACATACGGTATTTCACTGAAATACATCACCACTACCTAACGTCAACTTGCAATTTGCAGGGCATGGCTGGATCTCAAATCTTAGTGTTTAAGTCAGGCCAGGGACAGCGACTTAAATCCTTGCACCGCTTAGAACTGGAACGGCCGATGTGTCAGACCACCACCATCACCACCACCACCACCACCACCACCACCACNCACCACTACTACTACTACTACTACTCACAGAAAACCCAGTTTTATCCTCCAGATCAGAGACCGGGATGTTTGTATGCTCACTGCTTCTTCTCCCAGCCGTCGGGCGAGAACACGGTGGACTATTCTGTGATTGACAAGACCGGTGACTGGCGGTTGTCACTCGAGTCGGTTTTGTTTCGGGAACCGGGGCGAGATAGAATCCGAAATTGTCATTGGGAAACTTTATGGAATGGTATCTGCAAGATGAATTCATTCATTAATCATAAATTTAAAAAAGAATACATTTTCAGTGCATTTGGTCTTGGAATTTCTGATGAAACGTTGCTGTCTTTTAGGAAAATGCTCACGGATATGACATTCGTTATCCCAGAATATGTGGTTAACAACGAGGTGGTTAAGGATCTTGGTGCACCACGACATCTCAAAATTCACCCCGTTTTGACCATCCTCACAGATAAACAATTGCTTATGTACGCCAAATTCCTTATTATTCCATTGTAACAATACCTCTTTACAGGTATGAATCATTCTGTTGTAGAAAATCGTCGTTTACGGAGCCATGGAAATTTGATCGCGAACACCAGAGACAAACGACTCCACGGTTGTTTCAATCTGGTAGGATATAATTGGAAACGATCGATCATTAATTGAATTTCGAGTCCATCGCACTAGCTGTTTTTTCTGCTGAACTGATCCGCTTTGTTTTTGAGAGATGCCGTTACGCGTTTAACAGGGGGCAACTGGCTTTGAACACACAAACGTATATCACTGGAATTTATCATTTCCAACTTGAAATACACGCCCAATGAGGACATTTCCATCGATCTTTGGCGCATGAGATAATCGGTGTACCTGATAATACATATGCATTTATATATTTAATAATAAGTAGTTTATGATTGATCACACAAAATTCCCCTGGAAGCCCACGACCGGTTTCGCGGCTCTTGCCACCCGTCAGGCATGCGTATCCGGTAATCTTTTGTCAGATTATTCATATACGTGTGCCCAGGAATTGTATTTTTGTCACAGTAACCTTGTTCGCAACACCGGTTGACGCATGCCTGACGAGCGGCAAGAACCGCGAAACCGGTAATGTGCTCCCAGGCTAATTTTGTCAAGTCATTCACATACTACTTATTAGGAAACATTCGGTAAAAATGCTCACGTCACGTTGGTTGCGGTTAGTAGCATCTAACCCACCTACAAAACATCTAATCATGGCGTTGATCCTTCAATGGGCTGGCTCTGAAAGAGCTGTTTAACCAAAAGTCACCCGATGTTGCAAACAGGGTTATTGTGACGAATATATATAAATATATATAATATATATAACATGCTCATATATATATGTATATATATATGAGCATGTTATAATTGATTTGGAATTGAAGCAATACTCATGTCGAACAAACCTCCAGATTATTAACAGCCAGATTCAACATGTGTCCAGCTGGATCAGCAGTGAATAGGCATTGAGTAAGTACAAAGCCGATCTGAGAAGATCAACTATGTATATGGGATCAGACATTAGCAAAACCGAGTTTATTTTGGTTCGTACAATAATCCGTCATTGATCGCGTGTACAGAACCCATTCGCTGTGTCGCATGCTGTCTATTTGCTCGTTTTATATCAATCCACTTCTAGGATTTTCTCGTAGGAGAGACTTTATGAACTACCATACATAACTCGAATGTGTTCTGCTGTCGGAGATATTGTACAATTGTACTGCACCGAGGCTCCAAGCCATTCTTTAACAGTGTATATTGACATTAAACTTGAATAAATACACAATATGTAAATGAAATCAGATTGACTATTTCACTGTCTGCAAATGATTCTCTCTCTGTCCAGGAGACCCACCTTCTCAACGAACTTCTCCGTTTTCGCGCCGGAGTCCACGAATATGCAACTTTCCTGGTCGCAGCCTTGTCCAATGAGACTCGAAAATCAGCAGCTATGTTCAATCTGTCCACATCGGGCAAAATTCCTCTCCTCCCATTCGGCCTGGCACGGCCAACGTCATGTTGTCTCACATCTGCGGATTGTTCCTCGTCCGGACTGATGTTAACCCCGTCGCTGGGACTCCCGTCGTACGTGGGGATCAGATTCGCTTGGATAATTTCATTGTACACTATCGACAAGAAATGAAATGGAATAAACGTAGGGAAAGTGATATAAAGCTCCATCGTGTATACCGTGCTTCATTTTGAAGTTACTATTTATCACGCGGCCGGATGGCAAATCGAACACTATTGAATCTCAAGAAAGAGGTTGGGAAATTTTGATCCATTTGATGGGAGTATAAGGGGCCGTGCATGTATCGTTCTGGTAGTTTTTTTTAAGAGTGCAGCATTAACACTAACGTGTCCAAAATCAACGCAAATACTGGAATTTAAGTTGTTTTGTATTCTAAGCGTTTGACGTGAATTCTAATTGTCCGAAACAGTAGCTCTGGCTTAGTCTTGGTCCAGATGCAGTCATCTTTTTAATAAACAAGTATACGTGCTTTGCTGACCAAAGAGTCCAGAATAAATCCAAAGCTGGCCCAATCTTTATAAAGACATTGTGGAAATGGCAAATGATCTACACCTTTTGTTATCACGACTTAGCTTAAAACCCGGAATGCTTTAGCCATGACCCGTAGTCCTTTATCCTCAATGCACAAAATTTAGCCATACCGCTGTAGGTGAGTCAAATTAAAAGGTATAGGAATATACTCTGAGAACAACGAATGTTTAAAAAAAATATTTTCTACAAATGTTGATATTGTAAAACTCGGTTAAGAAATGAGGGTGACGGCCGTTTATTGCACCACATATCGATTGGAGAAGGTATAAACAATATGCCCGTATCCTCGAATCTTTTGACATTTTTAACTTTTGAAATTTACATTCAAAAGCCCTTACATGAATCAAAAAGTGATACCACAAAATGTAAATGCCTACTGTTCCGTATCTCCTCTTACAGTGAACTCCCTTCTTGAAACGTGAAGAGCGGTCAAGGATAATAAACACCGTTCACAGAAGCTCCCCCCTCCGCTATTTCACCGTTTCTTATCATGCATTAAACAAAACTTGTAATTCTCGAGCTTCGATCGTCTTTATTATTTCAAATGTTGCAGCAGTAATAAACTGATGATGGGTGTGTATTTTTGTGAACAGTGTTTTTTATCCTCGGGCTATTAATATACCCAATTCTCAAAAACGGAGTTCACTCTAAGTAGAGATACGGCTGAGGGATTGTTGGTTTTGGCTAAAGCTTGATGGGAAAAGGTGTATTGTGGTCACTTTTGTGACCAAATAGGAGATAGTCCATGTCAAATTAGTAATGCAGAAAATTTAAATTCGAAAATTGCGGTTAAATGGAACCATGTTTAAGCGGCGGGTTTCTGTTGGAGATTAAAAGCAGGTTTGTTAGTCGTCCTGATGTGCATCCGGCACAGCTCCGGGAGCTGGTATACTCCGCCAATCTTACAACGACCTCAATTACCTTTACTAAACATTTAAGCAGTTAAAATTATTCCAATTTGAAAACCTCACCATTCCATTCAGGCGCGATGTTTCTCATCGTGAGACAAGATGCTTTGGGTTTCATTCTTGCAATACATGTCTGTTAGGAAAAATCTTCAATTCGGGATTTGTCATGGCATATTATTCAAATTGTTATTTGACAGATTTGAAGTTTATATGCCGATTGTGAAAAGTTCAATAGCCTTGGTGGGACTCGAATCCAATTTTCACAATCGACATAGAAATTTCAAATCTGCCAAACAACAATTTAAACAATTAACCTTGCCTTAGAAGCTCATTCGGTGGACTCTGGTGAATTCTAAGGAAAACCTATGGGGACGGTCAGCTTACACGATAACTGGTGGATAGTATATTACTCTCTATCGGTCCGGTATCAAATTGACCACTTGCGCCTAATATGGTTCAACCAATCGTGAGTGTCCGTTGATGGTTTATCTGTGATGACGTTTTACGGATGCAGACAAATGCTGCGGCGTTTGGGTCGGCATAAAGAAACCTGGGAACGGATTCACGCGCGCGTCTTTGAACAAGGGGGAGGGAGTATTTCCAAGATCAGTATCGATGATGTTGAGACTGGGTTGTAAAAAATGTAGAAAGATTTCACAGAGATGAGATGAGATTCCACCGGTTTGAGAGATTAGGGTATACCCATATACCAATCCTTACAGCTACGGCACCAACGTACCCACGGGTTGATAGAATAAAACAAGAAGAGAAGGAAAAAAAGTGGTTTTAGAGTGGAGAATAACAAATCTGGAATAAAGCAAGTGTCAGTTTATAACCTAAACATTCATCTGAACTGCCACTTCGATTCTCGAGGACTGTTGGTTCTATGTGACTCGATATGTGAACAAACAAATTGACGAAAAGATAGCATTTGGAACACACACACATCCTTTATCATTGATTGACTTCTGTTCTTTTGTTCATTAACGGTGGTTTATCGGCAGCTTTTGTTCTGCCGGGAAAGTACAACCGGTTGGTTGTCTGACAGAACACGCGCAAGCTTGAGGACAACAAAAATTCTGCAAACTGAGACTATCTCTAGTCGACATGAATTTGGAAAACAAATTACTTTGACCAAAATTGAAGCTGTATCATATTGATTCATAACTATGGAAATCACGGAATTCAGTACCCACTTAAACTTTGTATTTATCTGGTACGGATATTGATTTTTCCCAATAAATTATGGCTACTAGAATAATCTCAACGCCCTGCCAGTTGATTGATATTTCTGTGCTACGGTAAGCTTCATGTAAGGATGCAACTTGATGAGAATCACTGGCATTGAAAGGCAAACACTGCTTCTTATAAGCTTACACTAAGTGTGACAGATGCGCCTTTATCATCACCTGAGTTGACAGACTTGGTGTCGACGTTGTCCAGACGTGACTGTGGTTGATGTACTCTGCCATTTCTGGTACGTTTTTACCATCAACATCTTCAGCATGTTAATGTCTCCTCTTCTCATGAACAGAGTTTACTTATGTATGCAAAACGATGTACTGTTTGTTTTAAACTTGATATTTTTGCTCATAAGAGTATCGCATGCTTTACGGAAACACTGAAGCTGTACAAGATGTTTCAAATGGTCTGACGACACGGGCACATTGGTTAAACCTTCTCCAGTCAACATGTGGTGTAGCGTGCGATCCCCGCACCTTCTTATTTCTTAACCAAGCTTTACAACATTAACATTTGTAGAGACTAAAATGTTTCAAAATTCTCCAGGGTGAATTCATCTTATATATAGCAAATGAAGCTTGAACTGAAAAGCTAGGAAGCATTGGACAGCTGTTTCGACCTGGTTGGGTCTCGTCAGTAGTGCGAATCCATCGACCCAACTGAGGATCGAACAACATTCGTTGACCTCAGAATATATTCCGCTCCTTTTTGATCTGACTCGCCTACAGCGGTGTAACTAAAGGTTGTGCGTCAAGACCAAAGGACTACGGGTCGTGGCTAAAGCACTGCGGGTTTTGGCTAAAGGATTATGGGCTTTGGCTAAAGCATTTCGAATTTCGCCTAAAGGATTACAGGTCGAGACTAAAGGACTGCGGGTTTTTCAAAGTCAAAGTCAGGAAACGCTTTACACACCCAAAGGATGAATTTTGCACAATTGCGTTTGGGGCACCCAAAGGCGAATCGATTCCG
Organism: Echinostoma caproni; assembly: GCA_900618425.1. Taxonomy (NCBI): domain Eukaryota; kingdom Metazoa; phylum Platyhelminthes; class Trematoda; order Plagiorchiida; family Echinostomatidae; genus Echinostoma; species Echinostoma caproni. The sequence goes on from UZAN01042187.1 coordinate 32,887, forward strand.
GATAGGANGGCAAGTCAGACAGCTGTTGGTCGATCGATCAGTCGAAGTGTCAAGGACGCAATCTGAATGGTGCGTCACCACGTCGTTGTGATTACGCCCAATTTACCAATTATATTTGCGCATCGCGTTATGATCAATACAATGAACTGGTTGTCATTTTTCTCAAGCCGTGTCTTCTCTCTCTGAATCATTGTTAAGGGCTAGTCAAGGGGCGCTTGTACCGATCATACGTCTAGTCGGAACATGACACTTTCCATGCACAACCGGCTTCTCATA